>JZKD02S1673623.1:605964-620484 GCA_000966675.3 Picea glauca
TGATTCACCCCCCCCCTCTCAGTAATCCAACAGTATTTGGAGTAAGTGATCGGTGGAGGGGAGTCCAATATAGATCCCACAAATATGGAGGCCATCATAAAATGGCCAATTCCTACTAATTTTGTTGAATTTAGGAGATTTTTTTTGTTAGCACATTACCTACAGAATTTCATGGTGTCTTTTTCAGAAGTAGTTGCACCATTTCACACCATAACGATGAGTGGTAATATTGGGGAAAGAAACAATAGAAATATTTCGACAAGCTAAAACAAAAGATCGAAAAATCACCAGATCGTGTATTGCCTAACTTGCAGAAGCCCTTCGAAATGGAGACAGATGCAAGTGGGTATGCTATGGGAGTAGTTTTGATGCAAGGAGGTAATCCAGTGTGTTATCATTCTGAGTTGTTTCATGGGGGAGTTTTGAACTTCCTTACATATGATAAGGAACTATATTCCATAGTTCAATATCTTAAGAATTTGAAGCATTATCTAATGGGAAAGGAAACCATCATCCACATAGATCACCATTCAGTGAAACATTTGAAAGCCAAGAGTAAGCTTCAGCAAACCATAAATTACAAGTGGATGGGGTTTTTGTAGAAATTTCATCCAGTCATCAAGTATAATGAAGGAAGCATTAAAAAGTTTGAAAACATGATTTCAAGGCCACACACATCCAATATTATATCTTTGGGAAATCTTATGCACATGGATCATTTTATCCATTATGCATACAAGAAGGCATACACATAAGATAAGGACTTCAAGGAGGTGTTTTATCAGCTACAAGGCCAAATTCATGTATAAGAAGGTGAAAATATATATTACTATAATCTATAGAATGGGTTACTCTACAATATAGGCAAGCTCTATGCTCCTAAAGGTGAAAAATTGAATATTATCAGAGAGGCTCACACCTCCAAGGTTGGAGGATATTTTGGTGTTAGGAAGACAATTGATAACTTACAAAGGTATGTGTACTAGCCAAGAATGCAAGAATATGTAGCATGGTATATTATAGGATGCATACTTGTTGCACTAGCAAGCCCAGTAATAGAAAGAAAGGTATATACTATTCCTTACATGCACCCACTCCTCCTTGGGAAAGAATTTCCATGGATTTTGTGGGTGGTTTACCAACAACTCGAAAGGGACATGACTATATTTTTGTGGTAGTTGATAGGTTCAGCAATATGTGCATTCTTATTCCTTGTAGAAAGACCATCAAAGGAAAATAAGAAGAAAACATGTTCTTTGAACAAATCTAGGTGCACTTTGGGATACCAAGGAGCATCATATCAATCGGGGATACCATATTTCTCAGTGCCTTATGAACTACAATTTGGGAGAAGATGGACATGAAGTTGAAGATATCTACAACATTCCATCCATAGACAAGTGGGAAGACAGATAGAAAAAAATAAGTAGTCAACATGGCAATGGTATGGTTTTTGAGGGGTTACATTAAGAAGCGTCTGAAGACCTAGGATGAAAATTTGATCTTTATTCAACACTCTTGTAACATAGAAGTCCACACTTCTACTAGTAAGTCCCATTTTTTAAGGGTATTTATCACCTTTTACCTTGGATGTTGTATAGGGACACTAAGGAGGAGTGAGGGAATACATCACAGGAGAATCATTGAAAGCATAAATATTTATTGGGAAGATTAAATAGATCCATTTGCAAGTACAGGATATGTTGAAGAAGTTGCAGGAAAAGTATAAAACAATACATGATCAACACATAACCAAGAATCCGTTCAAAGTGGGAGATAGATTTTGGTTATAGTTGAACAAGGAAATATGACAGGGTACTTGTAAGGAGATCAAGGCTCTGCAATATGTCCCTTTCGAGGTATTGGAGAAGGTGGGAGATAACACTTATAGACTCACTCTACCCCCATACATGTGCATTTCCTTTATAGTGAATATGGCGCTAATCCCTCTATGGTGATTAATGAATATGTGATCTAAGGAAAATTAGTCTACATACTATAAGATTTCATAATGTTATAAGATCTGTTGTGACGAGTTGTTCCAGGGGAATATCCACAACAGTTTGTATATCAATTCCCATGATAATTACAATACTATGATGGATGTTGTGAGGGATTAGTTGGGAGAAGTGATAGAGGAGGGAATATCACCCTTGGTCAAGGACATTCTCCATCCAATTACCCATTGCATCATGGACTTTAATGAAGTATTTTTCTCCAAAATTTCCACTGGTGCACCATATGGATAATATTGATCTATTCAAATCCTTCCAACTCTTAAGAAGCATAAAACTAATAAGTGGCAAGGACTAGTATTAGCTAATCCTTATCTACGACTATGCTACTAGAAAGGAAAACCCTCAATGTGAAATTTCACCAACTACAACATCATCAATACAATAGGCTTCATGGAAGATGAGGCTACCTACTCAAAGAGGAAGTAGTACCAAAATAATAAGGAGACAAAAGTAGCAAGAAACCATTTTTTGTTATAACTCTCATGTGCCCCTAAATTATGTGGTATTAAGAGTCAGTAGTTACCTTAATCAAGGGTTAGAACCTTATAAGAATGAGATTATTCAGTAGCAATAGCAAGCTAGCTGAATTCTATATAAACAACCCTAGGCATCAAGGAAATGATAGGGAATTTTCATACGAATAGTTCATTGAAATTCAAAGAGAGAGAATTCTTCCTTTGTAATAGTCTCTAAGGCTTGGGGTAGAGGGATCAATCACATTTCCTTCTTTCTCTTTCTCTTTGTAAGCATGATCCAAAATATTTGTTGTGGAAATAGGAAACAATAAGACCCAATATTGATATTCCATAGTCCCTAATTGGTGCCAATATTGTATTTAAATAACTATTGAGATTATTTTACTTCATCTTACAATCATTTTTGTGCTTTATTTTGTTATATTCTAATGGATGAAATAATAATTAAGGAACCATTGTGTTTCAACCATGAAAATATATGTTTTGTAGTATTTATTGTTTACCCCCTTTTACTCTCAAACATATCACATTCAATTTTAAAGTTGCAAAATATATTCCCATGCACCACTTGGTTTCTACAAAAAATCCAGTCAAATATTAATAGACAAAGTTGTTCTTGTGTGACAAGCAAGGATAATAAATCTAGTACATTGAGTGTACCTAACTTTGGCTTGAGGACTAGTGGAAAGTCTTGGAGTGGTTCAAGAAGGTGATACTACACATTCTTCCCCATCATTGAACCCATGTGAGAGGGGAGCAACTGTTGGTTCAATTAATTGCCATAATAAAAACCCCTTTTATTTTTCAACCATGTTCGTAAACTGATGAGTTGTAGAAACAATATGTGCAGGTAAAGGATCAAAGTTGTAACTACCCCAATTATTCTAGCTTCTCAAGAGACAAACAAACCATGCAGCAAACCAATCATTAATGAAAATGTTATCAAGCCAATCTTAACTCTATTCATAGATTGAATACCAAAAATTAGCAGAAATAAAATAACTTATATGTCATGCATAGATATCTTATCTATGAATGATCATGTTCTATGTTATTTTCTCATTTTGATCTTTCAATTTGCAAGTGTTAATGGTTCACACATCAAACAATTAAAAAAACTGATAGAAAATTGAAAAACGAAGACTTGTAATGAATTCATTTCATCAAACCTCCTTTTAAGATCCAAGTTATAGTCTTCCACTTCCAGAGACTAAATACTCTTGATCTATAAATAGGGTTAAATCTCACAATAAGAGTTGTATTTACTTGTCAAAAAACTTATTCAACAAAATGAGGAATTATGGTCATAAGTTTACTCTAACTATACTTTTATCAATCGTCTAAAAGGATCTTGAGTCTCCACTTGGTGCTATTAATCAAATGTTAAACTTCTCAATTTAGAGTGAAATCTTGTGAACAAGAAATCTAATCCCACGGTCAATACTTTTAATGCAAAGAACATATGGTGGCATTGTACTTGTATAAACAGTTTGTTCATATAGAGGTGACTCGGTGTGTCATGCATTATTCAATATTAATTGGGTGATGCAAAATTTAGGAACAAGCAACAATATTTTCAGCTCGATCTTCACAAAGTAGCTTAGGGAATTTTCATAATTGGATTTTTTGTCATAAGTGATTGGATCGACTTCTATCAGATTGGATAATCTAATTGCAAACACTCTGTAAAATTTACATCAATCGAAAAGCATTAGTAAAAGAATAACAAACCATTTGAAAGGAAAAATATGTCTCTTGAAAAGTATGTAAATGACTTTATAAGATAACTTTGGAGGTCCGACCTTGATAGATCATACCATTCACTAATAAACAGATCGAATCATATCATTAGGTTAAACCCTTCACACTCAACTCTACAAATTATGGTCTTATACTACATAAACAAGATGGAAATAAAACAACCATCAGAACTGTTAAAGCAAGGTTATAATATACTTCAGTGATGTAGAATCTATTTTTCAAGCTTCTTACTTTCTTACTGGCATGGCTTTTATCAAATTTTTGAATATGTTCATGAATCTCAACAAAGATTATAATAACTGTTATCTTTTCAAATGTATATTTGCAACACAATTTCAAAATTTCTCATTTGTATATAAACCATTGTCTAATATTTTGATTCATTAAACAATTTAACATAGCTCATAACTATTCACTTTTATCACAGGAAACTTAACAGCATGTATCATACAAACAACTCATAGATTCAAATTCATTCTCTGGATTAAAAAAAAAAAAAAAAAACATAGTAATGTTGACGATGAGTTGAACCTTAGATATGATATGAAATATGTTGTGTATCTTTGAATCAAAGGGGTTTCTTTCCTAAGACATAATTTAAATTTTATAAATTACCACTCATTCACACAAAGGAAGATATTATAAACACACACACAATATGTAAATTAATCTTCAAACACTTGCAACACAAAATAAAATCAACATAAGAAACTAAATTGATTTTAAAAAATAACTTAGCTCAGCATCCTTGGGATTGGTGGACCCTTGCCAACCCTAGTAGCGATCTATGGAGATTCACGCACTCAGAAATAGAACAACACCATAAACCAAAACTGTAAATTTTATTGAAATAGAGTGCGCTTACAACTTTAAACCATTGATATCATATACATCAGAGGTGACACCAAACAACATTAGTATTTGTATATTCCTTGATGTAAGAGTACAAAATATGGTTATTAACCCCAATTTACAGAGAAAATATGATTTTATAGAAAATCCCTAACCTATATATGAAGTCGTCCTCCTCTGCTCTCAAGGAATAAGAATACAAAAATAGTTTTGCAAAAAAAAAAAATTGAACTGACTTCGATTCTTTCCTAAACAGCTATTACAAATTAAGTAATAACTTCGACCAGAGGTGATCTCATTGATATTTGTATGACATTGGACACATATGAGTAACAACCAAATATCGTAAGTCTCGAACCCAAGAATAGCCTGGTTGTTAGCACCTTTCTCCATGTGTTGATATGGAACTCCACACTAACAAAGAATGGTATGGGAATCAAGTAACAAGTCATGATCCATGTTGGAACTTCACTCTTCAATATCCAAGTGGTCAATATTCATTTGGGCGTGAACATGTGTTTGAACCCTAAAATCCTAGTACAGGAACAGTTGTGGTACAAGAATACCACTACATTATTCATTAGCAAAATTGGTTTTAAAACTCCTAATAATTTATCAAAAACTTAGGGAAAATGACAAAATGAACAACCATACCTCATAATAATTTCCAAAGGGAGTTTTAGTCTTGAAATAACAAAAAGGAATGGTATCATAGCTAGGTTTAAGGATAAAAGTGGAGCATAAGTGAGATCAAATGTGTTTGGATAATGAAAAAATAGGGGTTCAACATCTCCCCCACACCAGTTCAGGTGCATGTCCTCAAGCACAAAAATATTTTACAAAACTTATTAAGAAAAAATTGTGATTTGATCCTCACGTGTTAGGAAAACATGGTCGCATTGATCATGACGTTGAGTCCTCCTCCTGCCCTAGATATCCTTTCACTTCTCCTTTTCTATGATGGCTTCCTTGGGCTCAATAATTTATGCACTTTCATGTTCATTTTTCTATTATCTGACTGTAATTTCTTGATTTCTTCCTGATAATGTTGACTTTGTCTCTTCAACTACTCATTCTCCCTTTCTATATATATAACACAACCAGTTGTGTCACCTCTTGTTTCATCCTTTTAATCTTATGATTCTTCTTTTTCCATTTCATACAAACTGATGAATTATCTATTGACTCAACTAAGGATATATCAAGATCACCATGGTCACCAAATCCACTATCGTCATGTTTCAAAGAAACATCATTTGGGATATTTAAAGTTTTAGGTTCTTGATTCTTTGTAGTCTTGAGAATTTCTGGCATTACTTTATCAGTCCCTTTCTCCATCCAACGAAAATGAAAACTATTGTTTTTCCACTGAAGACACCTCAGGTCTATTGGAGTCATTTTTTTTCTATTATTCAATCCTAATGTTTTTCTAGTAGGGGTTTGGTCCTTCACTTTTTTCCTCTTCACAACCAAAAATTCACCTATGGGTCTAATATCCTCCTCATCACTTTCTAAAGATATTGGTTGTTGTTTGGTGACAGTCTATGGCTAAGAAAGATATTATGTTTCTTGGCCATATTTCTAATTATTCGACGAGTAGGAGGTAGCTCAGGTGTAGAATTATTTCTTGAATTTTTTGTGGTTTTACTCTTTTGAGTATTTCCTTCAATAGATATGAAGCCCTCGGCTCCAAAGAAGCTGAGGTATTCATTACAATTATTTGTAATGTTTTCAATGCTCAGTTCCCCTTGATCTCCTACTAACATCTCATTAGGTACCATGATAAACTTATTTTGGGCAACGAAATTTCCCCAAGACTCATTTCTATTACCTAGATCTGCAACAATGAGCATGTTTACCAAACCGTGATCATATAGACTTTTATAATTATTTTTAGTGTTACTTTGCACCAGACCTGACATTTTAATTAAGCTTCTCCAAAAATAATATGGGAAATTGAATTGTTTTCCAGGCTCAAAATCCAACAACAATCTAATATGGTATTGATAAGTCTAGGCATACCTACCTTCGCATGTCAAGAATATCTGTAGAAATACTAACGGCGCAACCCACTCCTCTTTAATCCATGTCTGTGGAACCCCTTTTTCCCAATCCACGTTGTGAAACTAGTTTTTAAAATTTATTGCATATAACAACCTCCATATGTAGCTTTTTAAGACACCACTCTCACCACTCTCTTGTTCTAGGAATCAATGTAGCATAGGCTAGGGTTTCTTAGGATACTTCCATCTCCAGATTTCCTATGTGAGCCACCTTCCCATCGAAGCCACAAGCGAATTTCAGAGTCACTTCATCATTACAACCCCGAAATTTAACAAAGAAGTGATGCCTAGTTTGAAGATCTTTTGATTTGTATGATATTATAGAATGGCCTCAAGAGCCTTCCTACACGTAGGTTCATGGAAATCCACAACCATTTTGCATAACACAATTATATATGATTCATGATGATTATGGAGAATGGAGTTGTGGGAAACAATTAGTATATACAGAGATGTAAAGGATGATGAGGGCTTGGATCACCACACTAAAACGATATGAATTGGGCTCATTTGGAATCCCTTTGGTGATTCCAAATGAGACCTAATTTTCAAACACATGAACGAGTCATGGGTAATAATTAATTGAACAGGGTTATGATTTGGTACAGGAATGATTATCGTGGGTTATGGGAAGCGTAATGGGAATTCCGCATGAATTCGTGAAGGTATCATCATGTGGACAAGTTTTTTCATATGAGAACAATTTCATGGTTGGTCTATATGAACATGCCAACAAGGATAACATTAATCCATGTTTTTCCACTCATTAAGTTATACTAGCCAAAAAAATACATGGTGTGTAGTTAAATGGAGCATGGATGGTCCATAGGTAAGTTTACAAGGTGTAGAGATGTAGGATATAAGTGTGAAGGGTGTGAAAACATAATGCATGAAAGTAAGATGTATCATGTAACATATAAATTCATAACATAAGGCTATATCATATAGACATAGGATATGAAAATGTAGTTTAAAAAGAATGTAATTAATGGGATGTATTTAATGAGTGGATAAAATCAAAAGTGGTCTAGATATAGGGTAATAGAGATAGGAATAAGGTTAACAAGTATTTAAGAGTCATTTAATCATATCCCTTGTTTTTAATAAACTAATCAAAGTTTGAAAACATTTCAGAATGCTACTTACCCATACTTACAAGTACATGTTAATGATTTGAGTTGATGCAGGGGACCACATTGCTAGAGAAACCAATACAAATTCAAGCTTTGGAACTCTGCTTTTGAATCTAGTGCTGAAGGTACTTCTAGGATGAAAAGAAGAGACTTGTGACTATCAAAATTTGCTCATTCAAAGTTTAAAATGTTTCTACAAGCCTTCCATTACCTACACTAGGATTCCTATACCAAAATAGCCATTTATGAATCTAAAAATAGTCATTTATGAATCTATTTGTGCAGGCACGGGAATACCAAAATAGAACTTTGTAAATCCATTTGTGTAGACACAAGAATGCTATAAAATGTTGCTCTTAGTAGAATACTATTTGGATACTCTATTATTCTGGATGCTTGTTCTCACTAAATAAAATACCATTTTATACATGATTAGAAATTGAAAGTTCTTTGAGCTTATTTGTTGATAAAAGAAAAATGTTGATATTGAAAACTGGAAAACAGGAAGCAATGGAAAAGTGTTGGTGATACATATGTTGCTGAAAATGGATCTAATGATGAGGTATGAGGGGAAAAAGTTGCAATGGGAGCATTGAAACAAGGAGGTAGCGGGGTAGAAGTAGACTTATGCCTCAAGCTCTGTAATGAAGATGGGATTTGATCCCTTAGAAGGAGACCTACTAAGGAAAAAGATAACCCCTTTCTTTTTGAAGCATTCCTCTTATCTAGCTACCTTGCATCTTATTCCCATTTTATTCACACATCTGCAAACTGCCATTAGAACCACGAATTAATTTATCTTCATCGAAAACTAACTTGGCACAATACTATCTATGTGAATAAATTTGTCGAAGTTGAACATAGACAAGAATCATTGGATTACCAGCCAATGATGAAAGGTGTTAACCAATGTGAGAATACTCACCTTTGATGACGATGAGAGTCAAGGTGCCCCTAGTACATCTTGTTGTCCATGAATAAATGTGTTGTTTTCAAGTGTCCTACAATATCTGAAAAACATGAGGCATTGATGAATCCCCATTATCATCAGCAAGAGAACTTGTTAATGTTTACAAGCCCCTAGGTACCACTAAGATCTCTAACTTTGATCCCTTAGATGATGAGTTGAATTTGATGAGCGCAAAGTTGTCAAAAGGAGGGCCTTGTTGAATCCTCCATCATCTGACATGAGAGTAAACATAATAATTTGAAGAACAAGAAGTAAAACCAACAATCGTATGCCAAATTTTATTGTGGAGATGTCCACCAACAGGTTGGTTTTCAAGCAGTCCTATGTCTAGTTACGCCAACAAGTTGGTTTTCATAACTAAACTCTTTTATTTATCTTTACTTCTTTTTTTCTTTTCTTTTTTTATTATGTAATTTAAAAAAAAAAATTGTTAAATAAGCATGTACAATCATCAAAAACTTGGAATAAAATTCAAGTAGAAGTGGAAGAGGGAGCAGGAGACTCCCTATTAACCACCTCCATCTCATATTGTTGTAGAATGTCATGAACAAATATTTCCTTGGAAATGAGTTTGTGATATAATCTCAGCCTATGCCCATTTACCATAGAAGAAATATTCTCTTCATTTATTGTCTTGATTTTTACTAAGCCATTTTCGAATACAGTCTCCACTTCATAGGGTCCCAACCATCGTGTAGTGATATTTCCCTTGAAATTATTGAACATGGAATCAAAGAGGAGGGCCCAATCACCAGGATTGAAATTCTTCTTTTTTATCAAATTTCCATGCCACCTAGCTCATTTTTCTTGGACAAGGATAATGTGTTGAATTCCATCCTGTTGAATTTCATCCAAATCATTTAGTTGAACCACTCTTTGTTATTGGGCATGTGATAGATCTATTCCTAGTTGTATTATTGTCCTGAAGATTTTAATATGGAACTCAATGGGGAGGAGAATCTACTTTCCATAGATGATCCAAAAAGATCTTTTAAACGACAATGGTTGAGGTATTATGCATGCATTAAATTACCATTTAGGAAACTAATGAAAGAGGAAGAAATGCAGAAGAAATATGACAGCCATATATCAATATACATATATGAACATAAGCATGAAGAACAACAAACCATAAAACACCAAAGTGATAACGGAGTTTTCCAATCTCGCCTACGTCTTCGGGCCTTTGTCTAAGTGGGTGAGGCTTTCTTATTTATGTTCAAATGTTTAAAAGGACATCATAATAGTGCCAAAAATATTACAAACTAATATGGTCTTGTTCCACCAGATCTTTGGAACCCAACAAAATAGACGGCATTGAAATCAGATGACCAGTCCACCCAGAAATGGCCCGCAAAGGTGTTCTCCTCAATAGCTTCCCTGCATAAAAATGGATTTGGCTTGGAAAATATTCAGCATAAACTTGTTCTGAACCTCCTTTATTGGCTTCAAGAACCCCTGGTTTATATAGATCTGAATTTGGCAACCATCTCCCAACTTCCCCCCAAGATATGGCCTCAAAAAGGGCCCAATATCCCCCAAAAATGACCAAACTCTCTCAATTTTGTTAAATAAATCATTAAAACCCACTATTATAAAGTAAACAAACCCAAAAATGAACATAAATAGGGTGCAACCCCCTTTTCCTTGGCTCTTGGTCATATGGGGCGTCTCCATGTGGCCAGGCGCCAAACTATTATGCGCTAGCCCCTAATTGCTCTACTCCTGGTCGTTTGGGTTTGGCCCACGTGGCCTCGGGCTTACCTCCCACATGCATATTATTAGAAGTCTAGCCCCTGGTCTAGCACCTTGGTCGGCGGGCTAGCCCAATCGACCGGGCGCTAACCATACCCGCGCTCAATTCTGGATTCCAGGTCATATGGGATGTGTTAATGTGACCGTGGTTGGGGGATATGTACTAACAGTACCAACGATAGAGCCCAGGTCTCACGGTAGGGTTCTATTGGTGCATTGGGGGATGGGGGCTAGGCCCCAACCCTAATATCCTCCGCCTAAAACCACACACAGGTTTAATTACAAGTTTGGTGCCATGGTTGTCAAGTGACACCTGTAGGTAGGCTGGTAGCCTGGCCTACACAAGGATTTGGCACCCATGGAGGTCCACGATTCAAACCTCATAAACTCCAAACAATGTTACAATAAACTTAACCAATGAATGGGTGCCACGTGGAACCCATGTCTGGGCCACGTCGCACCACGCTATTCGTCAGATGTTAGCCACGTGTTGACCCTCAATTCGACCACCTGTCATACCCAGTCAGCACATCTGCCTATCATCCAACTACCATGTGTTCGTACGGACCATCCACTGTGCCTACCATGTGTCATACGGTTGTACGACCCTGCCATGTTAGTCGTATAGACGTGCCACATGTCACCCTTGTTGATCCGGATTATTTTCGGCACGAAATGAGATCAAAGATATAATAAAGAATTACATAGATATATCGCAGATGTTCAATAATATAACATAAATGTATCAAAGATGCAACCATAAACACATATATACAGTAATACACGATTTCTATTGATGAAAGAAATGTACAGAGACTGTAAAAATATAGAGTGAAAGACTCGCTAGAATGGTGGCAGCTTATCCCTGAGAAGAGATGTGATGGCTACTCGCATTCGCAAGAAGATGGTTACAATGAGGCTCTGAAGAACCTTTTACAATAAACGAGAATGCAAAAATTCCTAGACATCCAAAAACCTAACCCTAGGAGATGAAGCGCCAAAAGTCATGTGGGCCCCGTTTGGGTAAGTTAGTACATCAACTTCCCGGGGTTGTAACTTTTGCATACGATCTTTGTTTTAGGCATGTGATAGCTTGTTGGAAAGGTATCGTCGAGGAGATTCATTTTGGGGGATCAATTATGCCTTTGGCTATCATTGAGAACCTTTATCTCTAAAAACCTTCATTTAGGCCCTCAAAATGGTCCTGAAAGTTAAAACCTGCTAAAAATAGTAAATTGCCAAAATTGCCATAAAACTGTTTTGAGCCAATCGAAAAAGGTGGGTGGCCACTGATATCCACCTAGATCACTTGCAGTGATGACACATGTCACACTTTGATTATTCCACCTGTAAATATCCATGTCAGCATCCACGTACCCTACCATGTCAGTTGTATGGACGTTGTCACATCGACATCCATGTACCCTGCCACATCATTTGTATGGCCATAAGGCCTGTACAGTCAGTTGCCACATGGCATTGTACGGACTGTACAATCAACAATTTTTTTTCTTGTTTGGCCAAATGAACAGACTGTGATATCTTGATAATACAACATTTTTTTGAGCCCATTCAAGTTGCGTTGGGTTCGTATCAAAGAGGCCTATGTACACATCTGTTTTGAATCCATTCTGAGAACTTTTATTTTTAGGCCTTCCTGGACCCAATTTGGTCCTGAGATCCAATTATGGATCAATAGTCCATCTCATATGGTGTGAACCATGTAGTGGTTCTCCATGCACTCCTATTGGACCAAAGTGTCTATGGAAGTCTATCTTCCCAATCTTTGTGATACATTTGCATTGTTTTAGTCAGGATAGCTTCCAATACCTTGTTTATGGATTCAACTTGCCCATTGTCCTGCGAGTGGTATGGAGAAGACTTGCAATGCTTGATCTGGTATTCCTAGACAAGGGATTGCATTGGTTTTGATGTGAATTAAGCTCCATGATATGTTGCAGTCTCCCTTGGAACACCAAAATGGGTAAAAATATCCTCATCAAGAAAATCAATAACATATTTTTCACTAGCTTGATACAAATATTTCTCTTCTACCCATTTGGTTACATAATCTATACAAAATAAGATATACCTTATTTTCTCGATGTAGAAGATATTTTCCTATGAAGTCTAAATCCCATCTTTCGAAGGGCTCCACCAATACCTATGGTTGAAGGGGCATCTCATCCACTTGCACAGGCCTTCCCATCCTTTAACAGTTGTCGCAACTCCTTACATTTATTTTAACGTCCTTGAAGAGTGTTGTCTAGTAGTATCCCTGATGAAGTACTTTGTAGGTTGTCCAGTTATCCACAAAATGGCCCCCACATGGACCATCATGGAAATCTCAGAAGATGTCGAACATCTCATCCTCCCATAAACATCTTCTAATAATAATATTTGGCCCAGTACAGAAGAGATCACCTCTGATCCATGAATAATTGGCATTGATCTTGACAATCTGTTGTTTTTCCTATGAACAAAGGTGTTGTGGAAATTTCCTTGTGGCCAAATAATTTTCTATATCTGCAACCATAGAGAGTTAGTAGAAATATAAAATAAATTCTCATCAGGGATCATTTTCACTTCCATTTTGAATTTTGGAGAGGAAATATGCAACAAGATTTTCCTTCCCATACCTATCTATTATAGTGATGTTAAACTCCTACAGTAATAATAACCACCTAGTGATTCTACCATTGGTGATGGGTTTATTCATTATGAATTTAATGGCAAATTGGTATGTGTGAACAAAGACTTCGTATCCAGTTATATAATGTTAGAATTCGATTATGGCATGTACAACGACTAAGAATTCCTTCTCGGTAACGGTATAATTGAGCTCAGTTGGTGACAAGTTTTTTCTTATGAAATAAATAACATAGGATGATTAATCTTCATTTTTACCTAGAACATCCCCAAGGGATGTTTCCAAAGCATCTGTACTAATATGAAAGGGGAGGGACAAGTCGATCCCCCTAAGGATTGGTGCGGTGCAAAGATTTTCTTTCAAGTCCTCAAAAGAATATTGGCATTGTGAGTCCTGTTAGCGATCAAAAACGCACCAACATTTTTGAAAGAACGATGCCTAATCTTGTAGGGAAATTTTGACTAGATTCCCGAGATCCAAATACAGATCTGAAAGAACCATTGGAAAGTTTAGGATTTTTATATGTCGATCGACTATTTAAGCATGCAAAACGGACTCTCCATGACTGAGAAATTTGATTTTGAAAAAATCTGCACTTTCACCAGTGCAGAAGGCAGAATTATGACTAGTTAGTTGTTGAAAGCTGTGCCTTTCAGCAGCTAAGGAGCAGATTTTCGGGTAAGTTAGTTGTTGAAAGCCTGTCATGGCCAAAATAGCCAAATTTTTGCCCAGATCAGGAATTTTTGGGTTTGAATGGTTTGAATTCTTCTTCAATAAGATGGTTATGAATTATCAAATCAAAATATGAAGGCCATTCTTGGAGATGAAAGTCAAAAGGGAAT
>JZKD02S1673623.1:635046-646750 GCA_000966675.3 Picea glauca
TCATCTTGAGGATCTCTCCTTATCTTTTGTGAATCAGTTTTGACTTTCTAATTTTAGAATATCAGATCCATTGTTTTAGGATCTGAAACTGATTGTAAAAGGCTATAAAGACAAAGACATTTGGAGCACTAGGGGGTTCAATCTTGGATACATTTGGCCTATGTACTTAGACTCTTATTTTGATATGAATCACAGTTTTCTTTTGCTACTAATATTAGATTTTCTCATGTGTTTCATTGCTCTGTAATTCGATTCAATTTAGCTCAGCTATTAAGAACTGTCATATTCTTATTTGGCTCATGAATTCGAATTGAATGATCTCTTACTATCTTGTATGACCTTGCATGTTAATGTACTTGGTTATCTAGAATAGTGTTCTTCATACCCCATTCCAAATTACTGCATCTGATTATTGGTTTCTAAAAGCACTGGCTCATTCGAATGCATGATAAGTTGTTCTTCTCATTATCCATACTCAGTTATCCCATTGATCCACACACATTGATTATTGATTTCTTAAGTTACCAAGCATCCTTAGCCTACAACCCTAAGGAGTTTCTTGGAGTGATAACAAGTCCCATAAAAAATCAATGTCTTTAACAAGTAATTTGAGCATTGGTGTTGTAATATTTGTAAACTTTGTAATAAATATCCTATAACAACCGGCATGACCCAAAAAATTCTTACCTCCTTTTTTTACCACGGTGTTGGAAGATCCATGATGACTTTGGTATTAGTAGGGTCTACCTTGATACATGCACTAGAAATGTAATGGTCGAGAACTATACCTTCCTTTGACAAAATCCTACACTTTTCATTACTCAAAGCAAGGTAAGCTTCCCGATATATAATAAAAAAAAAATCCAAATTTTCAAGTGCTTCTTTAAAGCTATCACCATAAACAGAAAATTCATCCATACAAATTTCCACACATTCATCAATTAGATCAGAAAAAATTCCTAACACTTATCTTTGAAACATGGCAGGGGAATTGCATAGACCAAATGGAAAAACCCTATAATCAAAGGTCCCCCATGGACATGTGAATGTGGTATTTTCTTGGTCTTTTGGTGCAATATGTATTTTATTATACCCGCTAAAACCATCTAGGAAGGATAAATGTTGTTTTCCTGACAAGGTATATAATACCTGATCAATAAAGGGTAATGGGAAATAATCTCTCAAGGTTGCTTTATTAATATCCCTAAAGTCAACACATATTCTCCATTTACCATTCTTCTTAGGAACGATGATATGTGGTGAAACCCATTTTCTATCGGAGATGGGGTATATGAAGTTGTCATTTAGTATTTTTTGTAATTCTTCCTTTAGAATGTCTTTTAGAGCAAGGTTCATGCAGAATTGAGGTTGTCAAATGGATCTATCATTATCATGAGTATAGATATGGTGTATGCAAGTTTCAAGATGAATGCCATGCATGTCGGTATAATCCCATGTGAATTCGCATGATTGTTCTTGTAGCACTTTAATTACATGTTCTTTTTTATCTTGGTCCAGTTGAGAGTTAATGTTTAGAAATTTTCCTGGGCTTATCTCAATGAGCACACTATAAGGGTCGGAAATTTTTTTAATGGATAGGAAAGGAGCTTGCTAACCCACAACTTTCTCGAAAATTTCTACTAAAAAAATGATTGTAAAATAATTCATACTATGGGGTACAATCTACTATAGAAAGAAATTGGTCCACCAAGTTTTCTTTTGTGGGATATTTCAATTTTTTGGATTCTTCAATGGTCAAAATAGGGAATACAGTCTGTTCTTCTTCATAAATATCTCTTACCTCTAGGGTATCTTCCATTGTAGGTCTATATGGTGAGTAAAGGATCAATTTCTTCATGGCTATCCCATTAGATATGGTCATCTTTCCTGACCAACAACCAATAAAAGCATCGAATGTGGCTAACATGGATAAGATGAGCCTGTCAAGAGTATTACTATCATATGGAAATTATCTGCATAAGTTTATTGAGGATAAGGGTGCATATTAAAATTTAGTTGGGATTTTACCCAACGATATTGAATCATGCTAGACTATGGAAGAAGAAGCCCGTCATTTATTTCAGGAAATGATAGCCAGTCCTACAAAAGTGGGACTATGTCAAGGGGTATAATGCTTGGTGCAGGAAGATATGTTGAAATGCATATCGCAAATATAGAGCATGCACATGAACTACATATATACTTATTATAGTCTATCATTGGGTGAAAAATATGGTGATGTCATAGATCATATGGTTGGTGATGATATGACTATGGAAGCATAAGTAAAAGGTTGATGATGTTGAGTACATAGTGCCTTATGAGGATAAGGTGGGAGGATTAATGAAATGTTGATCCTGGATGTGGTAGAGGAAGTGTTGGGACACTTCTATATGATCGATGGGTCAAGTTGATGTCCAAAGGTGGATGGTAGCCATATGGATATGGCTTGGTACACTTAGATATCCATATGAGGGAGTTTAGGAAAATATTCCCTTGTAGGGATCTATTGACCAAGAGTGAACTGAGGAATGAAGAAGAGACTAGAAATGGTTATCTTACTTCCTTGAGTGATGCAATAACTACCCATCTCAATTCTTAATTATGGAAGGATTTACAATAGAAAGGGAAAAAGTGACCCTTATTGGTTATTTCCATGAATAGAGGGAAACATCAGTATGAATTATGACTGTGAGACTGGTCATATGATTGACTGTAACCTCTCACTAAAGGACACTAATATTAAAACTAAAATATCAATGTGAATGTATGAGGTAAAATGGTGCAAGAGATGCACCTACATATATACAAATATATGTATACATGCTTAAAACAATAACATCACTACAAGATCTCAACTGAGAGGGAAGATCAGTGTTGAGTGTATCCATGAGACTTGTCATAAGAATGGTTGGAATATCCTTGGGAGAAGGATCTGGAAGTCTGATATGTCCATGTGTATAAATGATATGGAAAATGTACAAGCAATGAGATTGCATGATGACTGTTTAGCTATGTTTGTATATGCTCGAGTGCGAGGATTTAATGCATTGTGAGGTTTCTTGATATGAAGACTGATATTAATACCAAATAGATATGAGTGAATGATATCAAATGTGAAATTGATGCACATGTATGATGTAAGAGTAAATGAGAAAGGATGTTATGTTGTCAAGATAAGAGACAAAATGATTAAGCCTTTGAGGATCGCATGAAAATGATTGTGAACAATCATGAGCTGAATGATTTTAAGGTAAATATATATGTGAGTTGTGAAATATACATATGGTAGCTACACATAGGCTTATGATTATGCATATGGTTAAGTACATCTTGGATGTAAGTTAACAAAACAAGGAATAGGTGTGGATAAATAATATGGATGCATAACCAAGGTGCATGTTTATATTCCTTATGGAAATATTTGGTAAACAGTTGAAGCTAACTCAAGGTTGAGGCCATCATAGATAGTGAAGGATATGCAATAAGGAAGTTTCATGCTGAAGGAGCTCCTTGTGGAGGAATTGTGTGAAGACTCTGTCAGGAGAACAGAGTCACCACCTTAATGACTATTGATAATTGAGCAGTGGGCTGCAAGCATATGTATATATATAAGAATCATGGATTACATTCTAAAAAAAAGTGTATGAGTGGAAGACTAACAAATGAATTGTGACCATTCTGATAATTGAATGGTAATGTGCAAAATGCACAGGTTCGTGATTCATTATGAAAAAAAAGTATGTTATTGGAGCATCTTGATGTATCCAATAGGTTATGGTGAGCCTAACCAATGCTGCTCAAGGGAAGGAGCAGGAAGATCCTAGCAGGGACTATATTTCCTAAGCAAAGAAGGAGAAAAAGGGGGAAAACATTTCTCACCCTAAAAGCTTAGAATTGTTTAACAGGGTTGTAAGCCTTAGAAGAGAAGTTTTGAAAACAAGTGCAGCTGGAAAAAGGAAAATAAATAAATAAATAAGTTTGAATGAATGGGATTGGTTAAGCTGTGATAAGTAAAGGCATTGAGGCCTTGGGAAAATAACTCAATTGGACTGAAAGTCTAGGACTATGTGGAAGGAGTGGATGAGGGAAGATTTCCTTGACCCCTTCCTTGTTGTTTATTGTATTTCTCTAGTATGAGAGATTGATTTACTAATGCAGGTAATTTTTGTGGCATAAGGATGATGATGGTTGTATGATTACATAATACAATTGAAAATTGGATTGTGATTGCACTAGCTAACACATTAAGGAGTAATGTGGTAGAATGCATAAAGATATGCTAGGAAATATCTGAAAATGTTTTATTTATTTGAATGATATGATAGAATCATTTTTTGTCACATGATATATATATATATATATATAATTGTGATGTATGTCATGTATAAGAAGGTATTGGAGTTGTTGGGAAAGGACAATTGCCAATGGTAGATAACCTTTAATAAAGGATAAATGCAAGAAGGTTGTCGTTGAAAGATTGTTGAAGGGACTTTGGGAGCCCCATGGAGCACTATTGATGAGGTAAAAATCAGAAAAAGAGTGCTAGCAACCAGAACAGGTATAACAGTATTCATGTCTGTGTGGAATAAGGTATGGAGGGATTTGGTAAGAATCCCCTCTGAAGTATTTTAATTTCTTACTGATATGAAAATAATTTTGAGTGGCTATTGCATGCCATTGCTACCCAAGCAGGGTGAGATTAATGAAAGAATAATTTGAATAATAGAGAGGAATTATATGCCAAAAAAGGATGAGTTATAATACTTGCAAGAAAATGCATGATTAATGAGTACCATGGGTACAATGACCAATCTAGGGAGATTGGGAATAAAAGTGCTCATAGTTAGCACATTGTCTGGAATGCATTGAGGAAATGCATGTTTACATAAGAGGGAAGACAATGGATTTTCCATTGAGGAAGGAGGACCTTCCAATACTCTACTTGAATTGTGTAGTGGTTAAAGAAAATAAAATTTTGGGTGGCCATGAGTGTCGGCACCCTAGTTACCAATGAAGGAATAATACTTGGGTGCATTCAAGAGAAACTTTTAGTTTCATATGTGTTGATTTGGGATCGTGATCAGCCTGTAGCAGGTAACATAGTCCTGATGTAAGAGTGAATGAGAATGATTAAACCTATGGTGAAGAGGTTGGTTGAGATCAAACACACCATGGCAAGTTGCTCGTCATAAGTATGGAAAACTTGAACCCAATGGAAGGGTACATTGGGTATGGATGTGGCCATGAAGATTGACACATTGATTAAAGTCAACTGATATTTGAGTTAAATTTGGGAAAATTGGTATGTTGATAGGATGCATAGGTAAATAATAATAAAAAAAAAATCTTTGTACCCTTGAATAGATGAAAATGATTTGGATTGTTAGTATGGATACTATTAAAAATATAATGTGCAGGAAAACTAACAATGTGTTTGGTTGAGGCATGTTGAAATTGTAGGAAGAAAAGGGTCTTGGATATGGCAGTGTTGTAAGCCCATAAGGAAGACCAATTTCCTATTGAGATAAGTTGCTATGGGAAGGAAAGTCCCATTCTTGTGAATTTGGTTCCTATGAGGAACAGATCTAAAAATAAATGTGGAATTTGGAAATTTGTGGGTGACAGATTTGCAATAAAATTCTGAATTGAAATTGATGATAATATCTCGTAATTTATGTATATTGGCGATACAGGTGAGACAAAAAATATTTGTCTAGGAAGGACAAGTGAAGGCTTTCAAGTTGGAAAGCATGAAAAAGGATATTGTTGAGAGAGGTACCATGTGGTAAGCCATGATATCCCTAGAATATGTTGGTTGTGGCAACACAAGCCAGAGGGACGACTCGACAGAGAAAGTATGATGGATGCCTCGACTTTAGGCTCAATGAAGTCTTTATAAATATTCATGTGCGATAAATCCTTGGCAAGGAAAGATGGATCGCCTGAGGGATTGTATAGCAGAGAAGGGGATGCATGAGCCTGGGCCTGGAGGGTGAGTGATCGTAAGGAAGAGGAGAGTCTAATGATTCTTATAAACTATTGATTGGGATCATGCACACAATGGGTATGTACAGGAAAAATAGTGAGCCAATATAATAAGACATCCATGTGGATACGAATCCAAGAACTGCACAGATAAGTATTGTGCTAAATTTTGAAATTTTCCTCTTGAATTTTTCACAACAATAAAATGTTTCCACATGAAATTGTAATTAATATGTTTGTTGTCCAATATTATTGAAGGCAGGTGACAAAGTCCAAGAGTCTGGAAAGGGCCCGACCAAGAAAGAGGATCAATATTTCTGAAGCAGTTGAATGATAAAGTCATGACAGGTGTTACTAAGAAAGAACACCGAGGACGGTGTTCCTTTTAAGGGGGAGGGGATTGTAATACCCCAGTTTCCCCCAGCTTGTAATTAATCATTAATTATGATCACCCTGATATGGCATGTGAACAATGTAATGTATTATTGTTTGGATTTCCAAAAACTAGCTTTGGGGGTGAAGCCTTGAAGTACTAGCCATGATATCACTAGAGGAAAAAGAGTGAGGAAATAATAAGCCTCATCTTGATCCCAAGGAGAAATCAATTAATAAGAAAAGGATTGGTTGTTGAACAATCAACTACCCCAATGACTGGAAGCATGGAGGGTCTAGCTGGGGAGATATAAAATTGTCAGCTCAAAGTACCACAGAGGACGGTTTTTCCTGCAGGCCCAGACTGACCCGAGTTTCCTTCTGATAGAAGGAACTGGATAGGTCCAGAACCTTCTTGAGGAGGAAGAAGGTGTGAAAGAATACACACAAAAGGAAAACAAGTGAGGATACCAAACCCATAGGGGGCATGCGATTGGGGATATGCTGAGAGAAAGAGGAATAACATGGTATGTTCTCTAATTAAGAAGGAGAACTAGAAGCTTTGGTTACTGGAGAGAACAAGAAAAATAATCTCTAAGAAATTGCAGAAAACATGACCTGAGCAGAAGACTGCGAACTTGATTTTGAGGAAGCATTTGATAAACCTTGCAGAGGCTATGACAGAGACAGAGAGTCTCTCAGAAATTTCAAGGGTTGATTTGATAGAGAGAGAGTTTCTAAGAAAATGAAAAAAGTTCCCTAGTGATATCATGGCTTGGCACAGGGGTGACCAGAGTGATAAGAATGAATGCATTTGAGCCTATGGTTGGGTGGAAAGGTGAACACCCAAAGTCAGTTGGTCGATGATCGACTATAATAGATAATTATTTTGTTTACTCTGTGCACTTGGATTGAAATCCATGATTTGAATGCATGTAATTGTAATTAATTGTGCTTCGTGTGAAATTAATGGTTATAATGCTTAACTTCTCTTCTATAAGTCGTTGCATTTGTATGGGTGTAATATGATAGGTTTGGCCTCTGGGATGGTTCAAAAATACCCCTCCCTATTTTAGAACTTAAGTTTTGTGAATTGGAGAGCATTCTCTTCGAACCAGTTGTCCAAGTGACCACGAGTTCATGCCCATGTCCTTAATCCACAATATTGGATAAGAGTTAAAGGGTGTAGCCTCTGGAGCTTGACAAAGTTCCATAGGACCAGGTCCATGGAACCCTTTTCTACACTCAAAAAAGGAGCTCAGCTTTTCGGGACTCTAGGATTCCAGACTCCGGGAGTCCGAACTCTGGGGCGAATGAAAACTGCACGTCCAAATGTGCTGAAGGCAACCCATGGGACCGATAACTTGATGGGTGACCGGTGATTGGCGATCAGTTACCCGTAATCATGGGATTTGTCCTCTTGATAAACCCCAATCATCTTCTTGGTCATGAAGTAATGCGAGCCATCGATCTGAGGGTATTCAAGATCTCCCTTGACAGTTGAATCTATGTCATGGTCAGTCTAGCATTGACTGCTTCAAGAGAACAAAGGTGTTATAACACCAAAACCTATAAATGTCAAAGTTGCGAAGTATTGTGGGTCATCGATATTTAGATCCTTCGATATCCCTCTCAGTCGTCTGATCATGGGAATGTGTGTATCACGTCAAGAGCATGTGGGGGTCCACATGTAGAGCAACGGTGATGTCAGGTGTGACAGATTTGTCACAAAGCAAAGAGATGTTGGTGGCTTGAGGCATGTGCCACGTATCTTGCCAACGTGTTTCGGGTTGACATATGTCCCTCTAGGAGTGGCCTAACACTGAGACCAAGGGACCCTTGAGCTAGAGTTGTGAACCGTCGATCTAGGGACTCCATTGAGAACCCCTCCCAACCATCCAATCCACCAAAGGAAGGATTCATGTGTAGCAATTCAACAAAGTCATACTCCGGGAGAAAAGGAGTATTAAGTGGGTAGAACCCCCGAATGTCAAACATGCGAAGTAATGCAAGTCGTTGATCTGAGGGAAATTGAGAGCTTCCCTAACCATTGGATCTACGTCATGGTCAATCCGGCATTGACCACTCCTGGTGAAAAGGAGTGTTAAGCAGAAGGAACCCCCAAATGTTGAACCTGGGAAGTGACGCAAACCGCAAATTCAAGGACACTTCGGGATCTCCCATGACAGTTAGATATAGACCATGGTCAACCTGGCGCTAACCACTCCAGGAGAAAAGAGGAAGTTACATGGTGGATCCTCTGAACTCCAAATTTACTAAGTAACGGAGGCCATGGTTCTTTGGATCTACATGGACACATCTCGACCATGAGATATAAGGGGCATTGGAAGGTTGTTAGTCTCGATCGACGTGGCACGTTGACATCACCTAGGGTGAAGTGGACCCATGTTTGACATGCCACATGTCATCTTGATTTGTAATTTTTATATACCCTATGTGCCCATTAGAATGTGACACATGTCACCCATTGATGGGGTCATGTGCCATCTCCACCTTGCCGCATTTTTTCCCCCCTGGCACATACTTGCTTGGCCTAATAGTGGGTGGGGTACTCGGGACCCACCTAACCTTTCCTCTACATTTTATGTGCCGTCACTTGTAAGGGTTGACCCTTCGGGAGTCCAGGAATTTGAAAATCTGGGGATTTAGGGTGTAGTATTTTAGATAAGCCGAAAGGACCAAAGTTCGGAGCCACGTGGCAAGAATTCGGGATCCTTTGGGAGTTCAAGATTTTGATACTCCGAAGGATATGCACGTAGAAAGAAAAAGGGGTATTCAGTGTCGAAGTGTTGAACGTCGAATTACCATAACCTTGTACATTAAACAAGGACGAAGTCTCGTCGGTGGATTTAACGGTGGATGGATTTCCACCATATATTTAGGATCACTAGGAAGCTCTAGGACTTATGGAAAACCTTGGGATAATATGAATGAGATGGACCCATGTGGACTTTGACCAATGAGGCTCATAGAACTTTGGAAAGGCATAACTTCCAATCCATAGCTCGGATTTGAGCATGGCGACAATGGTTGGAAATATCTTGATGAGTAGAAGGTGATGGAGATCTCGAGAAGAGAATTCAATATGATGGAGGAAAGAGAAATGTTGATGCCCCGTCCCTAAAAAGGTACATAAAGGGTTGGGTGTGTTACATCACACATCAAATAATTAAAAACACTCATAGAAAATTGGAAAACAAAGACTAGTAATGAATTCCTTTCGTCAAACTTCCTTTTAAGATCCAAGCTATAGTATTCCACTTACAGAGACTAAAAACTCTTGATCTATAAATAGGGTTAAATATGACAATAAGAGTTATATTTAATTTTCAAAAACGTATTCAAAAAAATGAGGAATTATGGCCATAAGTTTACTCTAACTATGTTTTTATCTGTCAGCTAAAAGGATATTGAGTCTCCACTTGGTGCTATTGATCAGATGTTAAACTTCTTAGTTTAGAGTGAAAGATTATGAACAGGAAATTTAATCCCACAGTCAATACTTTTAATGAAAACAACATATGATGGCACTGTACTTATACAAACAACTTGTTCATATAGAGGTGACTCAGCTTGTCATTCATTATTCAATATTAATTGGGTGATGCAAAATTTAGGAACAAGCAACAATATTTTAGGCTCAATCTTCACAAAGTAGCTTAGGGAATTTCCATAGTTGGATTCTTTGTCATAAGTGATTGGATCGACTTCTATCAGATTGTATAATCTAATTGAAAACACTCTATAAAAATTACATCAATCGAAAAGCATCAGTAAAAGAATAACAAACCATTCAAAAATAAAAATATTTGTCTCCTGAAAAGTATGCAAATGACTTTTTAAGCTAACTCTAGAGGTCACACCTTGATAGATCATACGATTCACTAATAAATAGACTTAAGGTTTTCATTGGGTAAAACCCTTCACACTCAACTCTGCAAATTATGGTCTTATGCTACATAAATAAGGTGGAAATAAAACAACAATTGGAACGATTAAAGAAAAATTGTAATAGACTTTAGTGATGTAGCATCTATTTGTCAAGCTTCTTATCTCTTTTTTTTTTTTAAGTAAAAAAGGGAGGATCATGTTATATTAGAGTTGCATGTTTACAGAGTATTGTTGAAGTTCCAGATGTCCCGCCTACAAAAAGGAAACCGAGACAGTTGGCCTTACGATGCCTTTTGTTTTCAAACAAACAAAATATTACCAGGCTGTCGTCCTACCCGAAGGAAACCAAGACGCATGGCCACATTAGATTCAATCCATTCTTTAACTTCCTACAAATAGCATAGCTATAATATAAGTGAACTAAAGTTCTGGTTTGAAACAAAAGAAAATTGCTAACTATGAACATTCATAGGACCTTTTAACCAGTAGTCTCGTCAACTTCACCCTTCTTGCGCCATCCGGCTGGAATCGCGTAGGCTTGCGCGCACGTAGGGCACTGTCGGCATGGGGATGTTCTGGAGTGAGCTGAGTACATCATGTCAAGGCGATGGATGATTTGAATGGCCCTGAAGATTTGGTCATCCACCATGCTTCGCGTTCGAAGATTAGTTCTAGGTAGCCCAGGTTGATAAGTGGAAGTTGGTCATGCCATTCCTTATGAACCGAAGAGAGGAGAGGTAGCCTATGTGCATGAGTCTCCTATGTTCCTTCATTTTCTCTGCTAACTTGGAATGTTGGATGCATGTCCTTTTGTGCCGCTTCCTCTAGAGGGGCTCCTCTTTTTGGGTTAGCCTTCTCGTCTGCACTGTCTGGAAACTCTTCCTTAACATAGCAAATTGTGAAATCCTCTACCAGGTCATCTTCCCTGCGACTGTGTGATATTCCTGGAGCTGGAAGCTTAGCCTCACTCCCGAAATCAATGGGGGGGTTCCAATTTTCCAGGACAATGAAGAGGAGATGTTCTGGATAATCCTGGATGGCTTCATCCGGAACAGTCTCCTCCACGTACGCCATGGGAGGCGTTCCAGGTCTCCCATGCTTCCTGGTTCTCCGAGTGGATGCAAGAGCCAACGCTTTTTCGAATCTTTTCTGTCGCTTCTTGTGGGAGTCATAAGCATACCATGTCGTGCCTCTGCAAGGCCTTCCTCATGCTCTTGGAATGTGGAGGAGCCGAGCTATGGCTGAAATACCGACTGGAAGGTTATCCCTGCTCCAGCACTCCGAAGGTTCAGCTTTTGGCCATTCAATTTGCAAATTCATTGCATAACCGTCAAGGCAACTGATAAGGGTGAGGGTGACTGTGACATCTCTGGCCATTAAGGCTAAGTTCTTAGTGCGCTGGTGTGACGTCCTCTTCGCTCGCTTGAGAGGC
>JZKD02S1673623.1:648347-658889 GCA_000966675.3 Picea glauca
CTAGTGCAGTAAAAAGGTAGGTAGGTAGGGTTTGAAGGACCGACTTGAGCAGGACCAACCTGGCTGCGATGTTGAGCGGTCTGAAAGTCCAGTTGCTCAGTCTGTTGGAGATGGATAGAAGAAGGTTGTCCCGGGAGATGGATCTTGCTACGGCTCCCATTAGAGGAATGTCGGGGTAGTTGGATGGAAGGGATCTCTTGGGTATTCCAAGGAGTCTGGAGATATGAAACTGGACCGTTGTCGGAGTGTTGAAGAATTAGAGTTTGGACTTGTCTAGGTTAAGAGTCATTCCTGACGCCTCTGTAAAATCTGAGAGGATGGAGTTAAGCTTGTTGGCCTCTCTGGCTATTGGGGAGTTCATGAGTAGGGTGTTATCAAAAAATTGACTATGTGAGGGTGTCGGTTGGATATTGTGCAAGAGTAGGCCTTTGAGAGATCCTTCTATGACTGTCGATTTGATGTAGCATCCCAGACCTTCCGCCATGAGCACAAACAGGAAGGGAGAAAGGGGGTCACCTTGTCTGATACCTCTAGACGGTGAGAAAGGCCGGGATGGGACCCCATTGACTAGGATGGAGAAGAAGGCAGAGGAGGAAAGGTTTAAGATCCAGTTCACCCAATGCTAATCAAATCCGAAAGAATCTAAGATGGCCTGAAGGTACTGCCAACTTGCTTTATCAAAAGATTTTGAAAGATCAAGTTTGATTAGCATACCTGGAGTTTTTTATGACTTGAGAGAGTGGATGACCTCATGGGAAAAAATGATGTTGTCCATGATTTTTCTACCCTCTACGTACCCTTCTTGTTCCTTGGAAATGACGAAGGTCAAAATGGGCTTAAGGCAATTCGCCACCACCTTTTTTATGATTTTTTAAATCACATTGCAGAGAGCGATAGGTCTAAACTGTTTGGGATTTGTGACATGTTCCTCTTTTGGAATGAGGGTGAGAAAGGTCACGTTGAGGGCCGGGAGGACTTGGCTTGAGGTGCACAATTCCTCTACAACCTCCCAAACCTCTTCTCTTACTAGGTCCCAACAATGGTGGAAGAAGTTAGTGGTAAACCCATCCAGGCCTGGGGCCTTCCCTGGGGGCATGGCTTTTGCAGCTTGGTCCAATTCCTCTTGTGTGATAGGTCGCATGAGGGTTGTGTTTTGTTTAGGAGTCACCATAGAGGGTATATGTCTGGTTACTTGTTTGATGGCTGCAGTCCTGTCCTCCCTGGTTTTCATTAGGAGGTCGCAGTAGTAGTTGTTGAGCTTTGCTTCTATTTGGGTATGTTCTCTGATCGGATTCCCCTGGTCATCCTCCAAATGAGTAATTTTGTTAATATGTCGGTGGTGCACCATTGCTCTGTGGAAGAATTTTGTGTTCTTTTCCCCCTCTTTGAGCCATTGAACCCTAGACTTCTATCTCCACAAAATTTCATCTTGCCTTTTTCTCTCTTCTAGCTGCGCTTGGAGCTCCTCCTCCTCTTTCATTAGTTCAACAGTTTGAGTTCCTGAAATGAAAGTTTTTTCTATCTCCATTAATTTGTTCTCTGTGTCCTGCGTGCTTTGGAATATGTTTCCAAAGGTGTTCTTGTTCCAGAGTTTCAATGATTGTTTGAAGTTTTTGAGGCGTTGCTGAAATTTGTACATGCTTGTGCCATGATCTATTTCTGCCTGAGCCCACCAGAACTTTGTAAGCTGATGAAAGTCCGGGTGTGAGAGAAAGAATTTCTCAAACCGGAAGGGTTTGTATTTAGGTGTTGCCCCTGTTTCTAGGTTGAAGGCAATTGGCTAGTGGTCCGACCCGGATCTTGGGAGAATGAGACTTTCCATGTAAGGGGCTTCTTCCATTAGCTCTTTAGCCACAAGGAAGCGGTCCAGACGACAAGCAATATGTTGGTTTCCTGATCTACGGTTGGACTAGGTGAAGGTGCCATTACTATTTTCAATGTCTACTAGCTTTAACTGGTCAATAAGGGTTTTGAACTTACCATTGTCTTGTTCAAGTCTTTTGCTCCCTCCTGTTTTTTCTTCCAGTGACAGGATCATGTTGAAATCGCCTCCTAAGATCTAGTTGGGTGTGGCCAGCAAACTTTTGATGAGGACTAGCCGCTCCAGAAGTTTGTCTTTTTCCTGTTGATTTTGGGGTCCATAGACATTTTTGATAGTCCCCTCCTGATTCGAGCCTGTAATATCGAAGTGGGTTGTTATTGTGCCTATAGTAGAGAAAGATCGTCTTAAAGAAATATTGCCTGGGTTTCATAGGATAGCCAGATCCCCTGAGGCCCCTGTGAAGTCTGTTAGAACAAAATCACATCCTCTCCAAATACGCTGGAAGATGGTTTCAGCGTCTGCCCCAACATATTTCATTTCCTGTAACATTAGAATATCTGGATTTTCTGCTTTGATGCAGTCTCGGAGGATCCTTTGTTTGTATCGACCATTAAGTCCTCTAATGTTCTAGGTGATGATATTCATCATTATGAGGGTGGTTTTGGGTGGAGGTATCCCTCCGAGAGCTTATGAATCTGCCCTGAGTTGATCATAAGGTTGCCTGCCTCCTTGATGAGTTGATGCGTTGGTTTCTGTCCCCTTCTTTTATTTTCTCGCGGTACTCTTTTTTAGCCTGAACCAGATTTCGTCGCTATACCTAGGCGTGTTGTGGATCCTGTTGAGGAGTCAATAAAGGCCTTATGTACCTTTCGAAATTGCTCTTCAGGAAGTGCTTGCAAATCCTTTTGATTGAGGGCCTCCTCAAGTTTTTCTAAATCGATGCGTGCTAGATCTCTATCGTCCAGCTGCATTAAGATGTCTCCATCTTCATCTCCCCTCTCTTGTAGGTAGATTTCACGGTTTGGGCCAGAGGAGGAAGGGTTTTGGTTCTTTCCTTTGATCTGATGCGGCTCTTTGTGTGAATCTTGGATGGCTTCATCTTCCAAAAGCTGGTTCAGAATCTCATATGCGTTTTTTGTCGAGATCTTTGATTTGGGGTCTGGGTTCTGCTTTCTTGGAGGGTTTTTCTTTCTGGCCGTGACAGTGGTGAAGCCATCTTTCTGTATGGTATCACCTACTTTGGTGGCTTTCTTATTCAGAGGGAAATATCTGAAGAGGTGACCATGTTCATGAAATTTCCTGCAGCGGAAAGGGATGTGTTCATAGTCCAATGTTTGTTGCTAGTCTTCATCCTGATATTCCAGCATTACCACTCCCAGTAGAGCCTTAGAGATATTCATGTAAATGCAGATTCGGGCGTATGAAGTGTATTTCCTTTGCTTTGTGGCTTCTGATGTTTTGACATATTGACACATTGTATTTCCTATTCCCATGAGAATCCCCTCCAGCCGGAACTCTTGCGGTAAGGAGTAAAGGCGGATCCAGATGGGAGCCATCGTGAAGTCCTCCTTGTCTGGGTTGAATCTTTCCATCCAAAATTGCAGGAATAACCCTGCCAAGTTGTAGAAATATGACCCGTTCTCAAAGATTCGGTCTCTGTCTTCTAGGTTGTACAGAATGATTGTAAAAAATCCTTTGGATCTGAGTTGGACCTCGTAGTCCCCTTTGGGGTTCCACCAATGTTTTATCCATTTGTTTAGATCCTGTTCGAACGGCCACAGGCCCAGAAATTTGCCAATGAGGGCATGCTCTCTCATAAATTGTGTGTGTTCCCCTACTCTTATTGAACTTATGAGGTATCTCGGAGGTTTGTCCATTTGTGGGATGCATTTTCCAGGCTCCCATCCACAAGGTGATTTTGGATGGGACGTGTTGGCTTTTACATCCATTTCCTTCCTGAGTCCTTGTTCTTTGGCAAGAAGTTGATCGCGTAGCAGTAGTGGCAGTTCGAATGATGGGCGTTTTTCTCTTGTGCCCGATCGATCATTAGCCGTGACATTACTGTACGAGGGGGGTTTCCCCCCCTCTTCTGAATTCATCCCAATGTATCAGGTAGGAGATGGTCTATGCCCGGTCGTGGCAGGGGTTTTGTTGTGCAATGGCTTGATCCGATCATGCAACGAGTCGTGTCGGACTGAAACTAGGGTTTCATAGATTTTGCCCAAAATCTATGGCAGTTGTGATTCTTATTACGCACACACCTTGTTGAGGATAGCTTCTTATCTCTTTACTGGCATGGGTTTTATCAAATTTTCAAATGTGATCATGAATCTTAGGAAAGATTATAATAATTATTATCTTTTCAAATGTATCTCTACAACACAGTTTCAAACTTTTGTGTTTGTATATAAACTATTGGTTATTTTTTGTATTCATTTAATGATATAACATAGCCCATAACTATTCACTTTTATCACAAGGAACTTAACAACATGTATCATCCTAACAACTCACAGATTCAAATTCATTCTCTGGAAAAAAAACATAGTAATGTTGACAATGATTCGAACCCTAGATACAATCTGAAATTTGTTATGTAGCTTTGAATGAAAGGGGTTTCTTTATAAATTAAAGAATTATAAAGTTTATAAATTACCACGCATTCACACAAAGGAAGATATTATAAACACACATGCAACCTGTAAATTAATCTTCAAATATTTATAACACAAAACTGAATCAATACAATGAACTAAAATAAGTTAAAAAAAAAATCTTAGCTCGGCATCTTTGGGATTGGTGGACCCTTGCCAACCCTAGTAGTGAGCTATGGAGATTCAATCACTCATGAATAAAAGAACACCATAAACCAGAACTGTAAATTTTATTGAAACAACATGTGCTTGCATCTTTAAACCATTGATATCATATACATCTGAGGTGACACCAAACAACAATAGTCTTTGTCTATTCCTTGATGTAAGAATACAAAATATGGTTCCTAACCCTGATTGATTTACAAAGAAAATGTAATTTTATAGAAAATCCCTAACCTACAAATGAAGTCGACCTCCTCTATTCTCAAGGAACAAGAATACAAAAACAGTTTTGCAAAATAGAATATTGCCAAAATATTATATCTACATTACCTTAAAAATAAGGTAATGGGTTGTATTTTATTTTTAGCGGATTCCTTCCAATCTTGTATTTATATCTAATGTTGTAGCTATGAGGATACCTTGTCAATGATTACTACACATTGTGTGTGCTTGTTATTATATCTAACTTTTTTTTTATTTTTAGTGAAAGATATTATGATTTGTTAAAGGGCATGTGAGATATAGTGTGCAATGTTACATTGTTTGTTTTTTTCCTATATAAGATGTTATGGTTCTTATTATAAGATGTTATGGTTCTTATTGGTTCACACTTTACTATTATAGTGGTTCGCACTCTAGTATGTTATTATACAATTGTAGTGGTTCACATTATACTGCTGGTTGTAGTGGTTCACACTCTAGTATGTTATTATACAATTGTAGTGGTTCACATTATACTGTTGTAGTGGGTGGAAAATTGTTTCTACAATAAATGTTTTTCTAATGCCTTCACCACATGTTAAGAATAGGTAGATTAGTTTATTAATTTCTCTCTTTGTTTTCTCAAATATATCTTTAAGTATGTTTAAGTATGGTTGCTTGTTCTTTGTTCAATTTTCTGGTCACTTTATATAATTTAATGCTTTCTAATATATGTGGTTGTTTTAAAATTTGGTTAATGATTTTTTAATTTTATAAATATTGGAGAGCAATGTTGATATCATATTCTTCGTAATGTTGGGTTGCCTATGATTGTTGTTGTTTAGACGTATGATGTTCAGTGGTTTGAATTTTATTTATTGTATTGTCAAAATCACCTCATGTTTGGACTTTTTGTATATGTAATTTTTTCTTTGTTATACTACTATATGGTTTGTTTCAATGTTAGATATGTATTTTTTCAACCTAAATATTGTTTCTTGAAATTGTTTTCATCAAAGCAATATAGAACATACCCTAAATATTGTTCCTTGAAATTGTTTTCATCAAAGCAATATAGAACATACACTAGTATCTTTGTAGAAATTGTTAAAGTTATTATAATTGTTATATTTGACATGTTGAATAACATATGGTTTGTAATTATTTTTTCTCATATTTCATTTCCTTGTGTGGAATGAGGTAAACTCTGCTAGTCATATGTTTTCAATTCTTTTAGGTCGACACATAATTCTCAATAATAATAGATGTGCATGTACTATGTTTTTTTAATTATCTAATTCATGTTCAAATTATTTTGGTCACTTTAGTATGAATGCTCTTTCATATTTTGTGGAAGTGTTGATGAATATACATTTTCATGAGTGACTTTTCAATGGTAGTGATAGTTAAATATTTAGATCTTGTTGTATAAACATTTTTCGTAAGTTTAATAAATCTTTAATATCAAGTCTAGTAATTTTTTCTACGATATCAATGTTTGTTTCTTGAGAATAATTTCACATACATTTGAACATTGATGTCATTGTTTTGTCCTGTAAGAGATGTAATATGTAGTTACAACATATGCTTCGAGTACAAATTGAGAATCTATATTTGTATTGAAAATATGTGGAATGTGTTGGAAAAAGTTATTCATCCATATGTCTCATGGTTTTCGTTGTAATGGAAATGTTGTTTACTTTAGAATTCACTAAGTTGCATGGATGCAATCATTTTCAATCATTTCTATCTTGCTTGAGAAAATATCAAACGTATATATTTCATCATATTCAACAATTTCTAGTGTATCAAATATTAGTTTTGCACTTGTATATGTTCTATCATTGTCACATTTCATGGGTTCACGTATTTTTGTTTTTTCAATAATGGAAACAGGAAATTGAATCTAATGTATGTTTTTTTTTTTTTCTTACAAGTTCTTGCACGATGATGGTGTCAAACTACTTTTAGATCATTTCTAGGTATTTTTAAATCATAAGACAAGTATTTGTATACAAAGATTTCAATTTAGTATTTGTGTTTATTACATAGATTGGTGAATCATTTATTCATAGCAATCCATGATCATGTTAGATTCATCTATTTGAAATTATCTTACGAAGAAATAGTTGTTGACCTCACCATAGTATTTGCATTCATGAAGGATTAATTGTCATAAATAATTTATCATGTTTTTGTAAAGCTAGGTTTTGATTCATTGGGGATTGATTGAATCGAAAGTTCTCTCCTTTGCACCAAGTTCCCCCCCCACATTGGGGAGAATTAGGCAAACTGGGAAAAGAAAGGACTTCTCCTAGAGGAAGGGCCTTAAGCTTACTCATATTAGAGATCTACAATAAAGGGATTAATCTTTTGAATGTTATTCAAACAAAGAAAGTAAAGGTTGGTCAGGAGTAGTTCATTTCCACATCCCACCAATTGATTGATAGCCAAGATCGAGGATAGTTGGGATAGTGAAGAAGGGTTATTAAGGTTGAGAATTATCCAAGGTAGAATCTATGTAGAAAGGGGGGGTAGAGGCCCAACAACACCTAGTGTTATAGTACATAAGTTACAAGGTCATTTATAATGATAGATTCAATTTCATTTTCTTCCATTTCATTCTTAATGACATTTTTTTGTTATTTGTTATTTATTTTAATGCCTTGATTAGTGGTTTCCATTGATTCTCTACACCGTTAAAATATATGAAGAAAGTTGGTGGACCTTGTTGAATAATTTCTTATAGGTTCTTTTGAAAATGGCATAAGTAATTTGACAATGTTTGTATAGTTTTCGTATCCATGTAACCAATATCCAATCTAAGAATATGATCCAGTTTTGGTTTTTTCTTAATGCCTTTTGATAATAGGTTTATTTCCTTTAATTATCCTTGTCTATTTGTATCTAAAGGTAGTTGAATATTAATTGAGAATAATGTGTGCTACCTTGTAAAATAGATTTGATGTATGGTATGCAAAGTTGTGGTATTTCTAGAAGACTCCCATTGACCAATTTTTTTATATGTGAGGTTTTTTGTAATTTCATTTGGTCATTTTGTTTCCATAGAAAAATGTAGGGAAACTATTTTCTCCTCATATTTATCTTGAAAAATGCCTAATGGAATATAATCTTCACCGTGAGTAATGTTTATTTGTTTGTTTTGAACATTATGAATAACATATGAATCACTAAATCCATGTAGTAATGTTTTTTTTAATTGTTTATTCATCCTTCTCATCATTATCGTTGTAGTTTTCAATGTTAGTGTTAGTTGCATTCATTGAACATTTGTTTCCAACGGTCATTTATCGTAACAATATCCATTTTATAAGTCATTTTTTTCCAAGGAAAACCTTGTGTAGAAACCCAAGGGATTATTCTCCACATTTATGGATGGAATCCCTACTAAATCCATTGGTTTGCCTAACCCAAAGGATTTGAACCAGGCACTTATGAGCGTAGCATTACCCAAGTTCCCAACAAAATTGGTGACAATCAAATGAGCTAACCTATTGTCTTATAAAGCATTGTTTTGCATAGTCATTTATGTTGGACACACCGGACACACTAAGGGGAGGGGAGGGGGGGGTTTAATCAGTGTGAGGCTCTTTTTACAACTCTTTATAAAACTTTAGTTAGAAACCACTTCAAACATCATTATTCATTACTTCCATTCACAACTAGTTGTTTGCATGTAAACAACATGCATCAACAATAAACCATCACTTACTTTTGGTCAGGAGTAGTTCATAAACCATCACCATAAAGAACACAAGGAACACAAGATATATATGTAAACTTTTTGTATTATGTGTTACGGGAGACTACAATCTTAGGGTTTTATCATCATCAACTGAAAAGAGCAACAACTCAAATAGAGTACCAACTCTAAATACAAGACATGGCTTGCAGATCTCATCACCAACTGAGATGTGAGGAATCCAATCCCCAAGTACAAGACCTAGCTTGTAGACAGAAAAAAATATGTCAACAGGTATGTGGCCTGTCTACACTGCATCATGCGTATGTGTGCAACCTGTCTATACTGCAGCACACGTATGTACACGACCTCTTCCACTGTAATCCTACGTGCACCTTTAGAAAACTAGGGTTTCTGAAACTTCAAACTTCTATCCCTTCATACCCTTTCTACCTTTGTCACATCCACTTGTGACCTGTCACTTCAACCATCAAGTCACTACCCAACCTGTACCATCTCAACCATAACCAAATCTAAGCCATCCTATGCATGTTTCTCATGCATACACCATCACACAACATAGACACCCCTCAACCATATCATAACATAACCAATCAACCAACCAGCCAACATCTACCATATCCAAACATCATAACACCCATGCAAAGAATGCTTCAAGGATTCACCATACGATGAGTAAATCTAAGCATCAAGACAACATATAACCATACTAGAACTTTTGTAGCAAATATGAACATGTAGAATCATATTTTGAAGACTTTCTTCAGACTTCAGGAACCTAGCATCAACACCCACTCAAATCTTCATGACCTTTTCACCTATACGCACTCTCCCTTTACTACAGCATGTGTATAAATGCACCTTTATTCACTACAACATGCGTATGTACACGACCTGGCCCACTGCAACCCACATACATGTTCAGAAAACTAGGGTTTTCTGAACCTCTGAAACCTTCATCGTCAACTGTTCTTGCTACCTTATACTTGCAGAACTTCTGATGCATCCATGAGTACCTGCAATGAACCTGCTATCATATGTAGTTGTCAAGGGAAGTAGGTTGTCCAAGTTCATGGCCTACACAAGAAACTTCAAAGCGCAAGGTTTAGAGAAGTCCATTTTGGGCTTGAAATGCAAGCAACATGCGAGATCAGCTTCAGCGGTGGACATTCCTGAGAATATCAGATTGGTGGTTCACAGGAATCGAGGGTTCGAAATATTTTTAAAGTTGTTTGTCAAAGGTCTGAAGTCCCGAAAACCAAAGTGAGAACGAGTCGTCTGATCTTGAGGGGGACAGGTGGACGTCGATCCAATCATTCGGGGAAATGAGCTTCGAGAGTTTCGAAGTGAGAAGTGCATAAAACTTTCGAAGAGCCGAAGTCTGAACTCCCCAAGAAATTCTGGACCATTGATCTCAAAATCAGTAGGGATTCGTTGATCTTAATGGAATTGCCTCCCAAAGTCTCGAAGACCCGAAGTCCCGAAGTGCCCGAAGTCCCGAAGGCCCGAAGTGCTCGAAGTCCCGAAGACCCGAAACACCCGAAGCTCGAAGGCCCGGAGTATGTCTCATTCGTCTGATTCAAATGGACATGTGGCACCAAATCTAGAGATCTGGAGGAAAGTGAAGGGGAAAAAGAAAGATTTGAGTTTTGATTTTCCCGGAGCTTGGAGACCCGAAGGGATCTTAGTCGTTGATCTAGGAGCCATGCGTCACCAGATCCTTAGCTCCGGGTAAAAGCGCATGGAAGAGGATGATATTTGAGATTGGATTTTCCTAGAGTCCGGAGACCCGAAGGAGATCTCAGTCGTTGATTTAAGAGGATACCTGGCAATTATCAGTATGGACATCAGGCGCACTTGTCGATCATGACACCTGGCACCTACTCGGCAGTGAAACGTGGCACTCAGTCCAAGCAGTCGTGGGCATATCATTCACTTCTTTCTTAGTGAAATGTGTCACTTCTCTTTCATGACAC
>JZKD02S1673623.1:674003-688140 GCA_000966675.3 Picea glauca
ACATGGATGGGAATTTTTCCTTATGTTCATGCCCTTGGACCACCTGTCCCAGAGATCCTCTACCTCTTCCTCATCACTTTCCAAGCCCTCTCTATCAACTATGGCTCTCTTCTTATTATTCATCTTATATTGGTAGGTTACTCCACTGCGCTTCTTTCCAGTTGTTTCTATGATTTTATTTATCTGATCTTCCTCCATCATGATTGGGTCAATGGCCTCCTCCTTATTTCCCTTATCCATATCTTCTTCCATTTCTCCACCTCTTGTCAGTGCTTCCCCCATGCACACAAGGAAGTTTAGTTGTATGATTTCATGGTCATAACACCGTTGTTATACAGTAAAATCTTGATTGAAGTATACATCGATCTGATATACCTACCTTTAGGTCCTTTTAGAAACTCTTTCTTTTCTTTGTTGTAAGACTTCAGGGTATCTACTAAAAATTCTATGATAAGCCCTGCAAAAATATTGTCTAACCATAAATCTACTGTGTGCGTGAATTTGTTGTTAACTTGTTGTAACTGCATGATCTCCACAGGATTCCACTCGATTTGTTTGATTCAATTTGTAGAGAAGTTTTCTTTTAACCTCAATAGCCATTCCTGCAACACATGCAGGAAATCATAGAAAAATATCTCATGCCAGTCGCTAAATACGTACTTTTCCATATATTTGCACGATGTTATCTTAGGGTTTTTGTTATCCTTCTATGCAAATTCAAGATCCTTTGTTTTCAACCATCTTTTGATCTCCACCTTTGTTGGATTCCATGGTCTGAACATTCCTTTCTATACCTTCATTCTCTGTGAATCTTTCATGGATCTCGTCCACTCAATCCCATGCAGTTCCAGCCAGAAACGGAACCATTTTTTGGCTATTACTCTTTCTTTCTACTTCTTGGGCTGACCCAGGTTCAAATCTAAACATGTTTCCAACAAAACCCTCTAAAACTATTAGCCCTCCTGGTAAACCAGCAGGCAACACAACACATAGAATGTACTGTGCAGTCTCACCTGAGATATTTCTATGGGTGACTGCAAAGCTCAAGTTCTTGTAGTCTAGGAAAGAGTGGGGATCTGGGAGTATACTTGATCTTCTTTAGACCTTACACTGATCAATCAATCTATTATTCTAAGATCCACTCATCTGTTAAAATATAGTTACCAACTTAATGAGAACTGTGACCTCAAAATGAGAACTCTAGCCCTTAAAACCCATATTTTTGCATAAAAAACATGAAAAACAACCCCTAAAACAAAAAGTGGTGCTACCGGTAGCACCATTTTTTGTAACCAGGTCAAAATTACAACTTTTTTTAAGCATGGGCTTAAAGGATCAAATGGCTTCTCAATCAAACTTTAAAATCAACCCCCAAATAAAAAAGTGGTGCTACCAATAGCACCATTTTTTGTAACCAGGTTAAAATTACAACTTTTTTCAAGCATGGGCTTAAAGGATAAAATGGTTGCTCAAAAAAACTCTAAAATCAACCCCCAAATCAAAACATGGTGATATCGATAGCACCAATTTTTATGACCGGGTCAAAATTACAACTTTTTTCAAGCATGGCCTTAAAACATAAAATAGTTGCTTAGAAAAACTTTAAAATCAACACCTAAATAAACACATGACGCCACCTAAAGCAAAACGTTTTTTCTAAACGTTAAAATTACAGCTAATTACAACCTAATTCAAACTATGGCCTTGACAACAAATCCCTACACAAATAAAAAACTCAAAATTAGATACTAAATGGTCACTTGAAAATTTATTTACTAACTTTTTTTTTCTTAAATTTACATTAAAATATAAATAAAAAGAAAAGAGAAAATCTTTATAAATATATATATTTTTAATGAAGACAAAAAAACATTTAAAAAAATATATTTAAAATTCAAATTTAAAAGAAAAACAACAAAACTTAACAAAATGATGAAAACCAAAGAAAAACTAAAAACAAATGAAAAAAATTAAAATTTTGGCTGGAAAACAACAATTTAAAACAAAAATACTTTTTATTTTTTTAAATAACAAAAAAAACCTTCAAACTTAAAAAAAAATAACAAAAAAAAATAAAACAATTAAAAAATAAACTTTAAAAACTTAATTTTTTTCATAAATATCTTTAAAAAAATCATAAAACATATATATATTAAAACATATATAATTATATGTTTTAATATATAAAACATATATATATATATATACAAAACATACATTTATGTTTATGTTTTATGTTTTGTATATAAAAAATATATATAACATATTTATGTTTTTTATATATATATATATATATATATATATATATATATATATATATATTAATGGGACATTAACTTAGTTTAATATGGTGTAAACAAAATTTATTAAATCAGAGCATGTAAAGATAGTGAAGTGTGGCGTGATGATGGGCATCGCCCCAGCCCTTCGCGGGCCTGGCCCAGGTCCTGTGGACGCCCACAAGACATGGACCAGGCTCGCGGGAGGCTGGGGTGATGCCCGACATCGTGCCATGCTTCATTATCTCTACATGCTCTGATTTAATAAAATTTGTTTACACCATATTAGACCACGTTATTCTGAAATCGTGAAGTGCCCAATTTGTATGAATGCTAGTGTGTATGAGTGATTGTGTTCTTGTTTATGTAAGTTTCGTTGTTTTAGAAAGATTGATTAAATTCCTTAACTAATTTAGAAAACGAGCGTTAATATATCTCCTTTAGGAATGAGAGATTCTATACAAGTTTTTCCCCTCAACATGGAAGTTGGTATTTGGAACCCTCATATTTTACTTCGCGTTTTGTCCATCAGACCTTGTGGTTTAGATGAAGATCTGAAGATGAAATATCTAAATAATTAATAATGAAACAATTCTGAAGGGTTAGCGGAAGGTTGTATTTAACCATGATCGGATTAATTTTGCGTGGATAAGGGAGGGAGAAGTCTGAGAACTGTTGATTAGATGCAAGAAGCTCGGGTGAGAAATTTGTTAGAGGGTTTCGTCTTGGAGTGACCTAAATCCTGGATATCTTGTCACCTTTGTTTTCTTATGGCAATCCTTGCCATCAAAATCTCGACAATATCTTGTTCCTAACTAAGCCTTTATGTTTAAGTTACTTGGAGTTACATCTTTTCGGTTGCGCATTATCGACAGTGTGGGTGAGTGAGCCTTATCTCTATATCTAGGATTTGTTGTAGAGTAGAGGGGCTTATGATTAAAACCTTGGAATTACTTGGGTGTGCGTTCTCCTTTGCGAATTGATTTATTCTTGGGTATGTAGTCAATCGAAAATGGATTATAATCGAAACTTTTGCACCCTACTTAACATGTTCGCAGCAACAAATTAAATGGAGTATTACGACTGTGTATGTTGATTGTTAGCCGGATATTCGAAGGGTGTACATTCGTACCCCTTTTAATGGAGGTGCACACATAGTAGACTCATATATGTATATATAAAACATATAATTTTATATGTTTTATATATTAAAACATATATTATATATGTTTTAATATATAAAACATATATAATTATATGTTTTATGAATTTTTTTTAAATATTTATGAAAAAGTTTTTTTTAATTGAATTTTTTTTTTTTTTCTAAGTTTGAAGGTGTTTTTTTTTTTTTTTTTTTTTTTTTTTTAAAAAATAATTTTAAATTTTTTTTTTTAATTTTTTTTTTTTTATTTTTTTGTTTTTGTTTTTTTTTTTTTTTTTTTTTTTTTTTTTTTTTTTTTTTTTTTTTTTTTTTTTTTTTATTACTTTAGATATATATATTTTTTATTTTATGTTTTTTTTTCCTTTTTAATTTTTTTAGGTTTTTTTTCAATGGTTTTTTTAATATAAATTTGTTTTTTTAATTTTTATTTTTTTTTTAATTCTTTTTGTCTTCTTATTTTGTTTATTTTTTAATTGATCCAAAAAACACTGAAGGTAAAACAATGTGTTAAAAATGATATTTTCCACTATATTTAAAAGTATGGAACCATAATTTAATTAAGGACACATAATTACATGAAAAATCTTAATTTTAAAAAATTAATTAGTGTACTACATTTTTAACATTGGATTGAGCATGGATATATGATTAAAAACACCACTGGATAAAAAATAATAATAATAAAAAAGTTTGAAAATAGATGAAAAAACATTGTTGAGAAAAAAATAAAAAATAAAAAAATTGAACAAATTGAAAATAAATGAAAAAATAAGCATTTAAAAACAAAAAAGTGGAAACCTTATGTATCAGAAAATTTAAAATATCAAAAAAACACATAAAAAGGGAGAGGGGTGCTATCGGTAGCACCATTTTAAAAACGGGGTAAAAAACTTGACCCCCCAAAAAACGAAAACTCTGTAGAGTTCTCGTTAAGTTGGTAACTATGTTTTAAGCCTATGCATGCATTCTAACATATATATCTAACCACATATGTATAAATCAATTATTAACGGGAATTAAAGATGATCAACCATTAAAATAAAGTAAATAGACATTGAATCATCACGCAGTACACAGGTTTTACCGTGGTTCACCTCTTTATTATGTTTGTTGCAATAAATGGCACTGCGTGCACTACAATTTTGATCATACTATCATGAGAAATGGTTCCACAACCTTTGTGAGGTGGACTAGATCACACCACACTCCTCAGCCTGTGATCTAACCCTCAATATCTAACTACCTAACTCTTCTACAGCTCAACATCTTACAAAAAGGTATCACAACAGTTTCTTACAATTCAGAATTAACTTGGAACCCACTCCCAACCAAAAACAACCACATGTAACCCCTGACCTAGACCTCCTAGGTGATTATTTATATTATTTTACAGTCTTATTAGTCGTTACATTCGAAAACCCTAACCCTAACATGGTTAGGTCTTACTGCATCTGTGTCTTCCATGCTTTCCTCCTTTGCATGTGGCTTTTACTTACACGTGTTGTTTTTCCTTCCAACTATCTTTTTCCAAATTAACCTTTACTTTCCAAAAATGGACTTTTCCTCAAAATCGTCCTGCGGCCAACAACAACTAATTTATTTTTAATTGTTTTCTTGTTGCAACCACTTAACCCATGACTAGCCACTTTGATTGGTCAACTTATTCTAGGAGCTTCTAGAATAATTTGACTTCTTTGACCTTCTAGGGGCTTCTAGATAACTCATGAGGGTTCTCCAATTTCACATGGCCATAAATCTCTAACCGTGAGGATTTATGTGTCGTTCCACATAGCACCGGAAATGGCATGAAAAGCACTATCAATCTAGAATAGTCTCACTTGAAAATTCATTGATATTCATTAAATTATTCCTCAACCAAACTTGGGTTCCTTAACCACACATCTAGGATGACTCAACCACTTAACCATTTGGACTTCGCAAAGCGTCTTCCCATGAGTGATTTCACCATAAGGGGACCACTTTGGAGTTCATCCATTTGGTACTTCCTATCAACCATGAAATGACATCAATGATAGAATATTATGACACCACATCACATCAACCCTTTGACATCAATTACATCAATGACAACATAATCCAACAATCAATACATCAATGTTACAAACACATCACTATGACAATACTTGACATCGTACATCAACCATTTGACATCAATAACAACATAGTACAACAATTTCAATCCTTTCATGACTATGTAAATACGAATTCAACCAACATCATAAGCACTTTTGAATATTATTTTTTTAAATGTTATTTCTACTATATAAATCTCATTTATGTCATTAGAAAATGCACATTGAATTCAAGATGTCTCGATAGGTATACATTGATAAATCCATGAGTTAGACCTATTTTTGGTTTCTTATACTTTTGACCTAGCTCTCTTATTTGTAATAAAGGTAGTCTTAATTATGTTAGCCTTTCTAGTGCATATAGTTTCTTCATTATGGATATACTCATATTTCATCTAATTTGTTTTAGGACTCTGAATTTCATAATATTGTCATATTTTATTTATTTTCAATATTTACATATGTATTTGGTGTTTGTATTATTAGTCCTTTTTTAGGCAAATAGGGACTATAGCATTCGCTTGTGCGTTGAATAAGTATTAGTTAAAGTTTGACTTTTAATACATTTGTTAAATCCCTAGATTTTTAGTATGGTTTATAAAAAAAATTATTAAATATTTTACATAAAATTATTTCTTTGCACTCTTATTGGTTCTCACAATTGAAGTCTTATTGTCGCTTCTCCCAATATAATAATTTTTCATATTTCATTTCTAATGTAATAATTTTAAGATGATTTTCAATATACAATTTTTTCCATTGTTACATAACTTAAGTTCTAAGTTTTAAGTAACCTAAGTTATAAGTTTGTGAAAATCCTACAGTGTTAGTGCATTAATACTTAACTTACCAGATCGCCTACAACCACATATGTCACCTGCAATATTTGACCAGATTATTTCATGGCTATTCACCGCCTTTGCAAACAACTTCAGCTATTCACCGCCTTTGCAAAATATATCATTTGCAAACAACTTCGGCTGCCCTATGGAGTTTGGAATCTTTAACTGTCTTTCCAAGCTCTAACCTTTGCAAACAACTTTAGTTGACTTATGGATTTTAGAATCTTTAACAAGTGAGTAGTAGCGACACACTACTCAAGCAATTTTTACAATGAAGAAAAATAAATATAGTCTTTTGTCAATAAATTGCATGACTACCTGAGATTTTTTCCAGTGTTTCCAGTCCCGACTCGTCCAACTTCTTCTTTGGAATTTGGGAAGGGAGAGATTAGTACAAATAGTTATATAAGAAGAGTCATATCACTTGTGGTGACTTCCTCATGTTGAATATGATTTTCACACAATCTCTGTATGTGTTAAACAACTGCAACTTTCTCGTATTAGCTCCCAAACGACTGCACTCCGCAAGGTTTTGGATTCCACGCACCTATGGTATTCTCTAGAAACTGTTAGAACAATATTGACTTCCTTGCAGAGTTTCACAATTCAAAATTTGACTAAGATGATTTTGAGATCGCAATTCACTATTTTGAAAGTCATTCGGTCTAGAGTTTCAAATATACTTACAGATGACTGGTTGTCAAGCTCCCATCCATTTGATAGATATGGCGATGGTAGGGCCTGAAATTTTTGTGCCACCTCTACTTTGTTCATGGATGTTCGCTTCATCTTTGGTGCTCGACTGAGGGTACTTTGAGCGTAAGAAGATCTTTGTTTGACTGTCTGTCTGGGTTAAATGGTATGTGTTTGTAAATGCAACATTGATTGTCATAGTCTATTCGGCATGTTCATTATTTCCATATTTTCTTGAAGGTCTCTTTATTCGATAACCCTTTGAGTCAATCAATTTGCTAAATCAAAGCCTCTCCAATCATCATGTCAATTGTATGTCCTCCTACTGGTGTTTCTTTCCCTTTGCCCAGATCGGAGTAGGTGTGAAGTTTGCTTGGAACAGATCTTTTAAAACATCCTAAGTTACTTATTGGGTGAGGGGCATCGTACCTTGGGATAGTGCCCTCCGAGTCGACTTTGAATTTTGATTATGAAGTGCTTGGAACATGCCCTGAAGATGAGCCAATTTTTCCTTCACATATCCATACAAACATTGCTAAAGAGAACGAGGTTAGGGTGGCGTCTCAACTACTAGAAGGGCTTGTATGGGTAATGTTAATCCTCCATTGTCCGGTTAAGACAGTCATTCCCACCTTCTTTCTAAGTAGAAACAGTAGGGATTCAACTGAATATTCTCGAGTTGCAAGGCTTGGCATGATGCTTACACTCCTCCCTCATGCTCTGCCCAGAGACATACAGATCTTATTCCATTTTTACTCCCTATAGATCTTAAGTCAAGCAAATCGCTTTTGGTTCCAAAAAAATTTGAATCAGAGGACGTAGAGGGGCGTAGGAGGCTCTGAGGCTCTGTATCCACCCCCCCTGAAGAGCTCCCATTGACACCAAAAACAGAACGAAATCCCGACACAAAACCAAGCCACACAAAACCACCAAAAAAACACATAAATCTAATAGACTTGAGTAGAACCATAAATTCCAAAAGAAACTCTATATATCAACAAAAAACTCTAAGACATATGGCTACATGGGAGGAAGCATATGATATGCGTCAGTAGTTTATGTATTTGTTTGATAGACTAGACAGTTAGGTCTTGTTAGTTACTTTTATTATTTCATTTTATATACTGTACAAACTTCGGGACGAAGTTTAAAACAAGAGGGGGTTTATGTAACATCCCACTCTCGCCAGCACATGTTATCAACTTATTCTTTGAGGACACTTGCATGCAAGTGATCTGATTATAGTACATGGTTAAATATTTCGCTTATGGATTTTATGATGATGTTGATGTTGTGATTTAATGTTATTTGATATATATGTATTGACAAATGCTATTGATGAGTTTCTTTGAGTGTGCAGGACACTTGATAGATTGTGGATGTTGATGGCATCAATGGACCTCCTTGGACTCTGGATTGAGTCACGGAGTGGATTGTATTGGTTTGAGTATTTCATGTATGCATATGTGACATATGATCATTTATAGTGTGATTTTGTATATGGATCATTAACAGTGTTTCGTTGATGGATGCAGGTTGACGAAAGCTTGTTAATCTGACTCACGGAAGGAATAAAGGGGGCATACACATAGACCAGATATTGAGGGAGAGGTGTGGCAAAGTCCCTATCACAGCCTACTAGCACTCGCGTCGTGGCTCGAATTATAGGTTAACAATTACCTAGTTCGAGAGGTCCACAATGTTGTGAGGGAAGATTGAAACACTCGCTCACGAATATTTCTAAGGGGCGTGCAATAAGGTAGGGTCCTCATTTCTTAGAATCCCTTAGTCTCTCACAAGGTCGCCTGAATGGAGTGTTGAATCCAAGGGTTGGAAAACTACCAAAACCAGCCAAGGGTGAGTGTCACCCTTGGAGCACGGAGTGTGTCTTGAAGGGCACGTCGCAAAAGTAATGCTTGAGTCAATGAATCTAGGTGGCCTAGAAAACCTTGAGCGAATAATTAAACCTTGTAAAATCCTTAAACATTGTCAGATTTAATTAATTAATTAAGGATTGAAATTATTAATTTTACATCTCCAAATGAAAGTCTAAGCCTATTCAAAAATTAAGCCTAAGTTAGTAAGAAGACTATACCTAAATCAAAATGGGAATGAGGTAACTCAATTTAAGAAATTAAGAAAAAACAAATGAACCTAAAGATTGATTTAATACACATATGTGCAAGAAAATAACAAATTGGAATTTAAGATAAGAAAGGAATAAAGTTGAAAGAATGTGTATGCATAGAAAGGTATCTAGAGTCTAGTTAACACTAGTCTAACTAGAAGAAGATTCATATTTTAACTCAAATCATATTTAGTAAGGCGTAAGCCATTAAATGGGAATAAGGGGAATAAAGAGACAACTAGGAGTGATTTAAGGAGCGCTTTTAGGAAAGGTGAGGGAAACTGACTTTAATTAAAATAAATTGAGGAATTTACTTGTGCAACTTGGGGAAGGGTGACAAGTGTACGGGGGAAATCATTCTAAATTATATAATTGAAAAGTGAATTAAATGTGCAAGTGAGAATGTGTCATTAAGGAAACTCCTATAAAATAAATGGTCTAAAGGGAAAAAGTATCACACTGGTTATGGATAATGTTATGCTCCAGAATTTTTGACCGGTTTTACTTGTGAGAGTTGGGATACCCATCATGAGAGAGAGTGGTGGCTTTACCTTGTGAGGAAAGTTGGGAGCTAGAGGATTTTTGGTTGTGTGTGTGCGTGGCCATTTTGTGGCTTGGGGGTCTAAGGGGGGAGAAGAGTACCCCTAGTGTTGGTTGGGAGGTATCGATGAAGTCTCAACGATTAGCAAGCAGAAGAAAGGAAGGAGCGCCATTGTTGAAGAACATCTTCAGATTTCTCCGTTGTCGGTTACGGTACTCTTATTCTGAGATTTGAATTTGTATTAAGTTTTAATCTGTATAATAGAGTTCTTGTAATTTTTCCATAAACTGATTATAATTATAAACTTGAATCGGCAAGTCCTTGAAAGATCTTATTGAAATCTAGAAGATAAATTTTTTAAAATTATTGTCATCTTGATTTCTCAAAATGATTAATGGATGCCAGGATATATACATATAGAATGATAATTTCTTAGTTGCTAACAGTGATTGCATATCAGATTTTTAATTAATTTATTATTTTTATAGATGTGATTATGCAGAAATGTCTCATGTTGCATGTGGAGAAGATTTTATATTATATATGGTTGTGTTTGGGAGAAAACCTGAAGAACTGAATAACCCTTGTGATTATTGATTCAGATGTCAATTTCTAAGAACAAACTTTTTACAGTGTTGTCAAACTTTTTAATTATTTTGTTGTTAAACCTCTTTCGCAATCAAATTGGTAGATTTATTTTCACTATGTAGTGGTTACTTTTTTTCCTGGAATAAGAATTTCCTGGAGGCTCTATAACCACTGCTAATTGAAATGGTGGCACCAATTTAGAGTTCCTTTGATTGTTGCCAATCAATTCACAGTCTGAGATCTTTATCACTACAAAATTTTAGGCAATGGAATTTGGAAATATTATGGTCGATGTGTTTAGATGCTACCCTATTTTCATAAAATGAATTTAAACTTACAAAACAAAATGAAAAATGATTAATTATGCGTAGTCAATTTCTTCCACTTCTTAGAACATCGAGCCTCCTTATATTCGTTTCCTTGATTACTTTTTGTAATTTTAAATTTTATTGTCTTGGCCAATCAGCTACCCAAAACAAATTTGTAGCTCACACATATTTCACTATGTAGGCAGTCCGAATTTTTAATTCTTATTTCGTTGTCATCCTTTGAATAACCCAGAATTTACCAATTTGAGTGAATGTTCTTCCACTCCCTCATCTTTGACTTACTTTTATAAATCTTGATTTTGGTGTGCTATTGCTTCACTTTAGGAGGTTGAGGTCTGGTACTTAATACTATAAATCGTTTTGGAAAAGCGACTTGTACAAATCGAAGAATGAGATTTTAAAAGATATATGTATGTTTGATTTTAATTTCGGAAATGAATGGAGGCTACACCATAAATTTTACCTTCCTAAGTGCCTTTGTATTTATTTACTATCCTTTCCTTAAGGATTAGCCCTTCCCGAAATCTATTCGCTACCTATAAATTTTTAAATTCAAATTTTTCATAAATTAGTTATGTTTCAAGGGCCAGATCAGGGCTCGGATTAAGTTATGTATGAAAAACGTCTCTCTTGAAATTACAGTGTATTGAACCTATTCGTGTATGGTTTTCCTATTTCCACTTAATTGTTTTTGCATTGATTTGCCACGTTTTAAAACGGTGGTAACATCGTAGAGTTAAAACCAAGAAGGGTGAGTTGAATTTGTTGATTGGTTGGACGTATACATGTTCAATCACCTCTTACCTAATGTTGCCACTTCTTGACAGACCCTGCATCAATTATTGTCCCTTCCTCTAAGTTATACAATTAATAAAAATCATTTTTGTTGCACTTAAAATTAATTTAAATTATCAGAAATTAAGTGTCGAATGGAGGACCGGATTAAGTGCCAGATGGAGGACCGGATTAAATGTCAGATGGAGATCCGGATTGAGTTCTGGAGCAAATTTCAGATTTTTCTACACATCGGATCATGAGCTGGGATAGATTCTTGAACTCTTCCTTGTTTCCTTACTATGGATATGTGATTTAGCCTCTCAATATTATAATTATGGTCAATTAAGATTTGTCTTCCTAAATTTTTAAATGGATTTATGAGTTACCTTTGAGTGCTTTATTTATGGTTAATAAGACTTGATTTTCTCAATTCTTAAGTGGAATGTAAATTAGTATTTCATTCTTTATATATTGTTAAAAGACTTGGGTCTCTCTTTATTCTCTTAAATGGATACGTAGGGTAGTTGACTTCTATCATTTACTTATTACAGTTAGTCTTTCCTTAACTCCTTTAATGAATTCTTATGATAGCAATTGCATCCTTGTATATGGTTGAATATGATTGGGTCTTCCTCAATACCTTGAATGGAATTGTAAGATTGACATTGGATTCTTATATTATTGTTGGGTCTTCCTTTAGTTCTTTTAATTGGGTTTATAAGTCAACATTGGATTCTTCATTTTATTGTTTAAATAAAACTTGATCTTCTTTAATTATCCTTATATGGATATGCAAGATAGCATATAAATTATCTTATCTAATTCTTAATTATGGGTTGAACTTCTTATAGTTCTTGCAATGGAAAGGTAAGGTAGTCTTGGAATCTTTCCATATTGCTTGTTATGATTGAACCTCCTTGTTCTTTTAAAATGGATATGCAAGCAGTAGAATTCTTATTAATTACTAATTATGATTGATTTCTTATAGTTAAAGAGGATACTTAAAGTGGTATTGAATTTTGTATGTGATGCTTAAGGAAGACATTAAATCTTCTTATGGGATTTTATGATTGGAAGTGTAACTAGGATCTAAAGTACCTATGAATTCTTAATTAAGATATATCATGTTAGCAAGGTACATGGTTGAGTTACATAGAAGTTGTAGTTATTGCAAAGGGTAAAAACTCTATTTGATGCTTGACCTGAATTGAGTCTGACTTGACAATATACTAATGAAGATTTAATTAGTTCTCCTCCCACTCTTAAGATTGTACTTGTACTAATGGGGTTCTTATTGATCTTTATTTATTAATTTCTTATTCAAAATTATAACTAAGAATTGTTTGAAGGATTTATTACGTAGAGTATATTATTAATTGCACTATGACGAATTGATGATTAAGTATGTAGATGATTCTATTCTTGAATAACAGTGTATGATTGAATTAATGGGATTTAGATACTTCCTTGTTCCTCATAACAATCGCCAGTCCTGAAACCTTAAATGGTCAAAATCAATCGGATGAATCCTGGACTTGAGCGTTGCTTATGTGTCTTGGAGGCCCTAACCATGAACGATAGGTTGGGCAGGTAGTTTCATTATGTTATCATTTTGAGATATGGTTCATTGAATAATAGTGATGTTTCTTTCTGTTGAATGTGATGAAATTGATTGAGCAATTACTAATTTATGTCGAGACGCATGTTACTTGTACTAACAATTATTTCAAAAAAAAAATATTTACCTATTTTTACATCACTAATTGTTGTCGTAACAGAGGGGTTGTTACATTGTTGGTCCTCATTCGATGTTCCCACTAAGTTAAACCCATAATCAAGGTCTTTACCCCATTTACATAAATCATGAGATCCTTGATTTATAAGTCTAAAATGTTTTTATATTTTATTAAATTGAATTTAAATCTAAAAAAAATAGAATTCTGTTTTTACAAGAGTATGATGAAAAAATTCCAATTCTATTTTTAAAATGTTTTTTCAAAAATAATTTAATTTTTTTGGTTTTAAAAATTCAAAAAAATTATTAATGATAATAAACAATTTAGTTTCTTTAATTTAAAATAACATAAAAAAAAATTATAAACTAAATTTCAATTACCTTTCGCCTTTTTTAACAGTATAAGCGAAGCTTGGAAAAATCATCTATATCACTTAATCTTATTGTCACTTTATCTTATTTTATAATGTTTAATAGAAAGATTACATGATCGAGAGAAATCATCATTACATGATCATTATTGTGTTACTAACCTTTCTTATATATAAAAAATAAAGGTTATATATATATATATATATATATAATAAAATTAACTAAATTTTAATGAAGGAATCACAAAACTATAAAAAATTAGAAGTAATATGTCAAATCTAAGAATGGAAAGTAACACTTAATGAGAATCTTCTTTAGAAATGTATAACTTGGAACTTCAAAATCAATATGCCAAATCTAAGAATGGAAAGTAACACTTATTGAGAATCTTCTTTAGAAATGTATAACTTGGAACTTCAAAATTAATATGTCAAATTTAAGAATGGAAAGTAACACTTAATGAGAATCTTCCAAAAATGTATAACTTGAACTTCAAAGGTTTTGGTATAACTTGAACTTGAAAGGTTTTGGTTGTTGCTTTCCCTATATTACTTTTCTTTTTTAAGGTTTTCGTTTGAAGTCTTATATGTTCCAAGAT
>JZKD02S1673623.1:701690-756356 GCA_000966675.3 Picea glauca
AAAATTAGAACAATCGAGGGGGTCCGGAATCCATTGTCAGTTGTTGATCTACGCGCTGCTAGATCAGCCGTCGATCTAAGCGCGTTCTTTATTCTCCAGGCGTGAATGTAGTATATGATGCAAAACTTAGGCTTAATGAACTTTTTGAGGGTTTGGTGTGCTGCTTCCCTTGATTTTGTCACCATGGGGTTAGGAAAAACCACTCAGCGTCAAAAATCATGAATTTTCCTTTTCCTTTCTTTTCCTTGAAACTAATTTGTAGAAATGAAAAATTATTTGCAAGCAAAAATACACCCAGAGTGAAAAATTTCCAGTCACCAGATGATACTATGAATTATAGGGTTATAATAGATCCTTTTCAAAACTATGGGTTGTTGAAATGTTTCTTGTGTCAAAACATGCGGGGCCAATCGATTATGCTACAAACTTTGGTAAATATGTGGGATCTGGAAAGGCAAAACTTCATTGTACGAGATCAAATATTGACATTCGAGATGGAAGATATATATTTCCTAAAAGGATTTTCTCATCGTGGGACAACAGTGGTGTTAGTGAGTGGAAAAAGAGGAGGTGCAGATCAAGTAGATGATTATGTGGTGTGTTATTGTCACCCTGGGACGCAGAAGAGAAACAATAAGTTGTCAATTGGTCATGTGATGGACCTTACCTTATGCATTGTCTTGTTCACCATTACACGACCATCAGGAATTATTGGGCCTCACTTGACTTCAAGGATCCAAGTGGATTATGAAGTGATGTCTTTATCTCCCATAGTGTACAATGGGTGTGCAGTAATTCTAGTGAATATGAAGGAGAAATTGACCAAATGCAGGTTGGGACAACAGAAAATATTTGGTTATGGGTCCATATTTCTATCTTTCTTGTTTGAGTGGGTGTCGACATCATGTCTATGGGAATTAGTGCTAGAGGTTGGGCTCAGGGATCTGGCGATGAAGAAATGGACAAATATTTTATCCTGACTCGGGGGGGGGCAACAATTTCAGTTTGATGCGAAATTTTTCCGATGGTGGGATCGACAGATAGTGGTGGTGGATGATTATGTGTATCATAGAATTGACTATCATGATGATACTGATATGGTTCTCCCCGAGGGGGAAAGGTTCAATGATGAGCTTGGCAAGAAAGATAAATTTGCAGTATTTTTTCTATTTTTTATGTTTTTGTGATTTTGTTCTATATGAATATTTTTGTGTGTAACATAACAAATAGTTTTTTATGTGTATATTGTGCACCAGTACGTCTGGTGGGCATGTCATCGTTGTATAGATGAGGAGAGAAATTAGGTGTTTTCTGAGAACAACACGATAGAAAATTCGATGCAAAGCTATTAGAAGATCTAGAGGAAAATCTCAAACGCTTGAATGTTGGGATTCCAGTGTCACACATGGATGATATACCTCTGCGTATGCAGAGGAATGTAGTGGGTGTGGGGAACCGGTTCGGGCACCTTCTGTTGAAGTTCACAAGAGAAGTGGTTTTCTATAATGACTATAGGGCTCCTCGTGATGACTAGTGCTTTTTAGTTTGATGGACTTTGATGCATATTTGTTTTGCAGATGTATGGGCAGATAGCCCAATTTTGTTATGTTATATTGGTTTTGGATATTTTTTGGACACACTTTATATATATATATATATATATATATATATATATATATATATATATATATATATATATATATATATATATATATATATGGACATATGGATTTATTATTTCTACTTATGTATATTTGATAGATGATGTGTATAGTGATGTATACAATGAATGCTGAATGTGGTGTTTTTTAATGAAGTAGATGCCAATTCAAAATGAAATTTGATAATGAGACAGCTAAAGAATTGAATTGTCTTGGTATATGTTCACAAGAGATAAAATTAAATAATCATTCCAAGAGTCATACCCTCAAATATTTCTGAAAAAAGGATAGGATTTCAAATAGAGTAAGTCGAGTTGAGGTGTGAAACGACAAGCTTAAAATCTAGGCATACTATCAAGTGGAGTATGCCCAAAGAGGATGCTTTGGTCATAAGTTCAATAATAGCACTATATTTTGCAAAATTATTTGTTGTGGGGACGAGATAGATTCCCCTAAAGCTTACTATGTCATTGGTGGGTGAAATGATTACCCAAGCAATGGAAGTGATATTCCAAGAGGTGCGATGAGCTCTATATGCATATCCAAAATAGGGTGAGGGAAACGACGACATCAGCCACTCAAGTCATTAAGAAGGATAAGCAGATTGACAAAGAATGTCAAACAAAGGGAAAACAAAATCAACCATAGAACACTATAATACATACGGTACAAAATCACTAGATAGTGCAAGGCTTATCTGTAGTTCTTTTTCTAGTAGAGCCTGTTGCGGGGCTCCAATAATGGATTTCCTGGATAGTCTTCTAGCTCATAAGATCATTTTTTAAGAACTAGTGTAATTATATAGGGGTCATGACATAAGGTTTCTAACTTACATGCACCTAACTTGTCATGGTCTTGGTCGTAGACCAAAAGTAAATCACCTTCCGGGAAGGTTCAAGGCTGTATTTTTTAATTGTATTGTTGTTTGGTGAACTTTTGGTGAGACTCATTGGCCATGATGGATTCGTGACATCTCTCATCAAGGCAGGATAAATATAGAAGTCATTCATCTTTGGCAGAAGTGTCAGGAAGGAGCTCGAAGGCTATATTAAGGGAAGGGATTTCACATTCGATGGGTAAAACTACCTCGAATCCATAAACAAGTTGGAATGGTGTGAAGCTGGTGGCAGTTTTGGCAGAGGTCCGATATGCCCATAAGGTCGAGAATAGCATTAAATGCCAATTGGTTTCATGTTTTCCAATCATTCTCTAGAGAATTGTTTTGAGTACCTTATTGATGGACTTGACTTGACCATTTGCTTAAGGGTAATAATGAGATGAGTGTTCTTAGTCAAAATGCAACAAAGTGGATAATTTCTTCATCATGCTATTGCAAAAATGTGATCCATGGTCGATCACAATCGATTTAGGCACACTGAGACATGCGATGATATGATTGAATACGAACAAGGTGGTAGTCTTGGCATCGTTATAAAAGGTAGGCATGGCTTCTTCCCACTTTGGGAAATAATAAACGGACACAACAATGTAATTATGACTGGCAGAAGAGGGACGTTTACAGGTGGTGAAATTGATACCCCATTTATCGAATGGGCCAACTGTAATGAATGGATGTAAAGGAGTGGGGTGAGTGTGCATTATTTTGGAAAATATTTGACAAGGGTGGCATTTTTGTACCGTATTAATGAAATCTTTAGAAATTGTGGGCCAAAAATAGCTTATGTGTAAAATCTTCTGGGAAGTGGCTAACCCATACAAATGGCCACCACATGCTCCAGAGTGGAAGTCATTTAGGATTTTTTTGGCTTCATAATGGATGACACAATGGCGTAATACCATATCTACTATGCGACGGTAAAGGGTATCGTCGATGATTAGATAATTTTGGGATTGGTGGCATATGCTGCGACGATCATATTTAGATAGATTGGGATGAAAGCATTGGGTCTAGAGATAAATCAATATCTCTCCATACGAAGGATCAGATGAGTCAATGAGAAATAAAGATTCGTTAGGCAACGAATGTTGTACTACAAATTCATCAAAGGCTCGAGGAAGATTGGTCATTAATTCTGCAAAGATCAAGGATTTTTTGGATTTAGGGATGGAAAATTCAAGATCAAATTCCTATAGTAGGACAATCCATTTAGAGTATCTCCCCCCCAATATATAGCGTCGCAAAATATATTGCATTGGGTTCGTGTCAAAGACAACAGTAGTGGTTTGGAGCATAATATAATGTCAAAATCATTGGACAGCATATACAGATGCTAGCACCAACTTCTCAACATAGGGATATCGAATTTTGGCACCAAATAAGCCCTTATTGAGATAATAAATAACATGTTGATTATGTTGATCGTCGATTTGGACTAATACCATTACAATGGTGGTATTGGAAGTTTCCAAGTATAGGATGAAATCTTTATTGTAATTTAGGGGTTTGAGTAATGGTGTGGATGTAAGAACCTGCTTCAAACAATCAAAATATCTTTGGGCATGTTCATCCCAAATAAAAGGTACACCCTTTTTCAATAATTGCATGAAACCTTTGGTGATTTCAGCATAATTGACAATAAAGCGTCTAAGGAAGTTTTTTTTCCATTGAAAACTTTGAAGTTGGATTACGAAGGTGTGAGGGGGAAAGTTGATGATTGCCTCAACTTTAAGTGGATCAACTCTAATCCAAACTTGGATACAATGAAACCATTTAAATGACCAAACTCCACGACAAAAATGCATTTGTGTGGATTCAAGCGAATGTTGCAATATCGGTAGCGTACAAAGATTTGGTGTAGGTGATCTACGTGATCGAATCTCTTGGGAGACCGGGAAGGTATATCATCTAAGTAAGGTTGTAGGATATGTTTGATGTCATGGAACGTGTAAGAAATGGATCGATGGAATGTTGCACCAGCGTTTTTAAGACCAAATGGTAACTTTCGATATGCGAAAGTTCCCCGTGGGAAGATAAAGGCAGTTTTGTGTTGGTCCTTTGGAGTAATTTCGATTTGATTATAGTTGAAGAAGCCATTCATAAATGAGAAGACTTCACATTCAGCACAATCATCAATTATTTGATTGATGGAAGGGGTAGGTAAATTGTCTTTAGGACAAGCCTTGTTGAGGTCCCTATAATCAATGCATACTCGGATGGTGCCCTATTTTTTGTTAACTAGTACGATGTTGGACACCCATTTAGTTCGAGGCATGAGATAAATAAAACCAACATTCAATAATTTCTGAAATTCTACCTTAATTGTTGAAGCCTTCCTTGGATGCACTGGGCGGAGTCATTGTCGAACTAGATGGACTTCGGGGTAAGTCTTAATTTCATGGACAACAATTTGTGGGTCGATTCCTGACATCTCTTCATACGACCAGATGAATATGTCATTGGATTATTTGAATAGGTCAGTATAAGCTTTGATTTCTTCAGGGGAACAATCCTTGCCTATTTGGATGTTTTGGAAATATTGCCCAAATTTCCTTCAGATAGAATAGGATATGATGTGGAAGGTAAAAGGGATGGATTTTGAATATTAGTTGAAATGAGGGTTTGTATTTGGATTTCTTTATTCTCTCCAAAGGGAAGGAAGGAGGATCGATGGTGAGAATATTCCCAAGGTTTATCGTACAAATTCATGACTTCTGTAATCACTTCATCTGAAGGAAGGACGATGTTGAGAAAGTCATGGGACGTTGAAGTATGGTTAACCCAATAGGGAGAGGAAAACTGATATAGTTCCTCATCTAGTGGGAGAGTAGAATGAGAATTAGGAGATTCTCCTATTGATTGTATTACTAAATTTTCCAACTCTATTAGTGATAATGGCATGCTATCTCCATAAGATTCTATAGCAGATGGGTGAAGGATTACCCAGGGGTCATTGTAACCGATGGGTGTACCAGTAATTGCGAAGATCATATTAATGGATATTGTTGGGTTGTTTTCTAGTGGGGGGGGGGATTCCCCATTAAGGAGTGTAAAGGCATACCCTAATGCTTTCGCATCCCAAAGAAGACTCTCTTACAAAAGGGACATTCATATTAGGATTGATTCCCACATATGGTGTACAAAATTCTAGTTGGTCTACAGTGATGATCTTCCCTTGGTGAGGGAATTTAACAAGACAAAATACGCTAGACACAACGGAATTCATGGCTTAAAACCAGGTGCGAACTAAAAGCAAATTATGGTTGAGTGTGTTTTTTATCACCTCGACTTCTATCGAAATAGTTTTTCCTACAAGTTCAACTGGTAAGGAGGGGAGAATTCCATGGGGTTTGAAAAAAAAAATTCAAAAGATTTAAGGATGGTTTTAGATGTGGTAAGTTGGGGAGAAACAAGAGATTTCCAACATGTCATGGATATGATGCATGTTGTGGCACCTTCAACGAGCATTGTTTAGAAAAAAATAAATAAATAAATAAATATTGAGAGATCAGACAATGATTTGTAATGACAATTGATGTGATAGACAGGATATATTGCAATTTGTGTTGAAGGAAATGACATTGGATTCTACAAGGTCAATTCCACCAATGGTTGATAATAAGGTTTTACGTTGCATAGGGAAGGACTACAGTACTTCGAGCGTCGACATGGCACAAGGGGCTTGGGAAATATCTTCTACTATACTATAGTGTTGGTATGCCTGAGCATTAGGATTATGTGTAGTTCGACGAAGTACTCCCTTTGGAGGGTGTAAGGTAGGTTCGATAGCTGGCCTATCTAGTGTGAGATATCCATTGGGTGGGATAGTTGAGGGGGGATTCTTGGGTAAAGAATATCCTTCTGGAGAATCCTAACTCTTGGCTCTAGTAGATATGGTCGCAAATTTAACCATCAAGATATTCATTGATAGGGACTCAAGGTTTCTCCCTGGTGGGGGTGCTTACGTTTGTGTGACAAGTTGTTTTTGCTTTGGGGGAAAGGATTTGTTAAAACTACAGGTGTAGAAGAGGATGTCCCTCACTCGATATATTGATGAATTTCAGTGAGACAAGGACAATCTTTAGTGAAATGATCCTCTTTACAAATCATGTAGGGATATTTAGTCTTTCATTTTCTCTTGCCTTCATTGTTTCTTTCTTGGGTTTTTGGGCCCAACTGCTCAGAAATTTTTTTCTTTTTCTTATTATTATTACCTATCTTTTTTCCTCCAGATTGTTGTTGGTTTTTCGACATGGTTGATTGCACCATATTGACCTCGGAGGTTTGGGAAGGGGGATTTCTTGGAGTGTTGGAATGGGTAGATGAGCTAGGATTGGTAGAGTTGATTGGTTATGTTTCCTAGTCATCTGACCAGTTGTATATGTGGAAATAGGATCGATCATACCATCGGCATGGGGTCCAAGCATGGGTTTGGTTTGATCATTCGATAGTCGATGAGCGTTAGAATCATGGCATATAACGTGTCAGATTGAGAATATACCAAACCTAAATATTGGGCTTGATTGATGGCTTGTTCCTCGGTAACAACGCCTCCCATGGAGACATCTTGAGATATAGGTGGAAAAAGAGACTTTGTGAACCAATCAGCTAATAATTGATCTGGGATTGTGTCTTTGATTAATTCTTTCCAATGCCTCCACTCATGAATGTGATCTGAAATATGGGTGGAAGTTGATTGGCATAATAAGGTTAAGAGCTCAATATCAGTATCATAGCAGATAGGTAATTGAAGGTGTGTCGAAAATTCCATGGCAAGGGAATTGAAGTCGTCAAAGGAGTTATGCAGCAGTTCTATATACCATTTAGTTGTTGATCCTATAAGGGTTCGTTGGAAAATTCATAATCAAATAGAGTCATCCATCAAGGAGTTTGAAGAACACCATAGATGGAAAGTCATTATGTGATTATTTGGGTCTTCTCCAGATTTTTCGTCAAATTTTAGAATGTCTGATGGAAGTTTGGTGGGAATGGGAGGCCAAAAAGGAGAATGGAATATGGGGTAATTATTAAACCATGAAAGATCTGGAAAATCTAAAGTTTCCAAGAAAGAGAGTTGTTTGTTGACTTGTGGAGGTTGGTGATATGGTCCTCCTAGGTGAGGAGGTTATTATGGAGGTCCTCCTCCATAATGTGGTCTTCTAGGGGTTCCTCCACCATATTGTGGTCCTCCAAGGGGTCCTTCTCCATATGGTGGTACTCCAGGAGGTCCTCCTCCATAGAGTGGTCCCCTAGGGGGTCCTTCTCCATAGGGTTGTCCTCCAGGAGATTTGACACCATAGGGTGGTCCCTTAGGGGATCCTCCTCTGTAGGGTGGTCCTCTAGGAGGTTTGCCTTCACAGGGTGGTCCCCAGGGGGTCCTCCTCCATGGGGTAGTCCTCTAGGGGGTCCTCCACCATAGGGTGGTCCCCCTCCACCATGGGGTGGTCCACTAGGAGGTTCGCCACCATAGGGTGGTCCTCCCCCTGGTTGAGTGGAAATTGCAGGATTAATGGGTTGATGATGATTGTTCCATATAGTATTTTTTATTCCTAGTTAAGGGTTTCCTAATAGTAGGCTCATGGTAGAAGGAATAGTTTGGCCACATTTTGGTTGTTGTCCAATAGTTGAGGGTTTCCCCCAGGGTATGTCCCCATTGAAAATGATCTAGAAGTCGAGGGTTGCCCCTCGGCTAGATGTTGACCAGATATTTTCTCTAAGTACATGGGTTGTCCCCCAGTGAAAGGTTGGCTCGTAAATGTTTTTGGTCCTAAACCCATTAGTTTACTTCCTGAGTGAGGTAATCCTCCCATCAAACGTTGTTGTCTGAAAAGGTTGGGATCGCCTCCTAAGAACAGCAGGGTAAATGGGGGTTGGCCCTGAGTGGGGGGTGTAGAACGATGCGTTCTTGAAGGTGGCGGTAAGATGGTTGGGAAAACTTGTGATATGGATTTCAATGTCGATGTTTGGGTTTGGATGAAGTTCACTTGAGCCTATTGTAAATAAGTTTGAAACATGTGGGAGATTCCAAATATGGGGGGATGCGGAGCGTGTAAAGAGGCATGTGAAGGATCTCGATGCAAGAGTTTAAAAGTTGAGTAAACATTTGTTTCTAACCGATTGAAAATGTTGTGGCCAAAGGGTTGTTCAAGAGTCTGGGTAGGGTTGGATGGACCAGAAACCCATGGTGGCGTGGTGAATCCTTCTGACAGGTGGATTTGTTGGGATCCCATCTTCACGACATCTTTACAAGGTACAGATGATAGACGAGGGTAAACGGTATCGATTTCATGTTCTCTAGAAGAGTTTACCGATATGAGGATGGGACCAAAAGGGTCTATCGAGGGTGGATTGATAGGAGGGACAAAGCCTTCTTGAAAATTGGTTCCTTTTGGGCATTCGATTAAAGGGGTAATAATACTTCCAGATTCAGAGTGGTTTTCCTCATGGATTTCTTCTCAATGATGGTATTCGGGTGAGTGGGGAGGCAAGGGTTTGTAATGTAGAGGAGGAAAACCTTGCATCCTCTGAGACCTATGCAAGTCTTGTTCGGCCATGATTAAATTATGAAAATGACACCCCTAAGACCAACTAAATAAAATAAACATCACGCGCTAAGAAATCTAGTAATCAAGCAAACAAACCAAAACTTCTCACAATGAGCTCACTAGTTGGTGATGAAATCCAACATCGTGGGAAAATGTGAGAAGGGGATGGGGTAAGTGGGTGGATCAATTACATTGGTAGACTTATTAAAAGAATTATACCTTAATGCAAGCTCTGTGACAGTCTCTCTATGGGTTTCCCTCCAAGGATCCCGAGTGATTTTGACCAACGTTTGATCCAGGTACAGCGAAGAATCCCCTTCGTCATCACCTTGTGTAAAATCCCTAAAGATTATGGTAACTAAGGTCACCAACTTGCAGTTAGCCTCCGGCCAGGTACAGTCGACAGCCAAGTCCAACAGTATGGGCACGATATCAAGTCTGAAATTCCTCAAAAGGACCGAAAAAATCTCTAGAGGACCCCGAATGGATTCAAGATTCACGAAGTTCCTAGATCAAATGAAAACAGTCAATTATCAATAAGAATCCCCAATATACTATCATTCCACTACATTTGGTTAAGCCTAGGAGGGGTAATCTTCATTTCCCAGTTGCACGTGACCTTATGTTTATCCCCTGTGTTAGAGGGGGTTATGGGCTATGCCTATACGAAAGTTGGATTTAAGCGCTCTTTCATGTTCTATGGTTTTTGTTTTGATCTTCGACAGTTTACTCACTTGTCTTAGTCCAAAGACCCTAAACTTGGACTATTGTTGGTGTTCTTAGGAAATAAAAGTCTAGTAAATTTTATTAACACGTGTTCATTTTTAAAGTTGTTTTTTACTCAAAGAGTTGTGCAGAAGTGAAACTCGTGAGGTGAAAGGACGTGACTCCAAATAGGTGCAAAAGAATGAAACTTCAACAATTCTCTTTTCAATGAATCCTATTTATGGGAGGGAGAAGAGTGTTTTTCTTTTTGTTTCTTATGTAACAAAACACCCTAATGCATACTGATTCACTTTTATTATTGCAAATGAGAAAAAAGGACAATTTTTCAACCAAACTTATTAGATGATTTTTGAAATTCCTAACCAAACACAAAGTGTTTCAACCATATTCTAACTCCAAAGAGACAAAAAAAAATGGTTTTTCAAATTATATGAAAATTGAAACAAAATTATTCTTTAAACTCTTACTTTCTATCAACAATGTTCTGTAGTGAATGCAAAAGTCAAAAGAAAGAAAAAAACATGCAAATTTTAAGCACACAAAAATTTTCAAGTCTAAATAATAGTTTGAAGGGTTCTCCAAATGATTTGGAAAACAACAAGCATTCAAACTAATGAAAAAGAGACTTGCACAATAAAACGAAAGACTTTGCAAAAGAATATTCTCAAACCACTGTCAATAGCCTTCTAGTTAATTGAAGGATTTAGACTATATGATTTTGGTTGTACCCATCAATCACATGAGATGGAAAAAAGGAGAAGATAAATTTTATAGATTTCAAAAGTATTTGAATCAAAATCAATGAGACATGCTTGAGACATGTCTGGAGTGTTGAAGGAGATGAGTTAAAATGGATCTGGAGTAGTTTTTTTTAAGGATAACTCTCCAAAATAGGGTTTCAAGAGGATGGTCACTCCCTCGAAATGGAGACAGAGCAACCTGGTCACTCCCCGGTGAGAGGAATAGGGAGACCATAAGGTATGGTTTCTTTTGGTTAGGCTAGGAGCAGAGACGGTTTCTCCCCCAAGGAAGGAAAAGGGTGACCAGAAGGTATTGGATCGCTTTGTGTACACTAAGATGGTGTGATTGAAACAGAGAAAAGGAAAAAATATAGATCTGGATGAGATCTATCAGATCCAAGGTAGAGGTTTCTCCGACTAAACTTAGGAAAGAGTACAACAAAGGTTGGTAATCATATCAGGACACTTAAGTGGATGAATATATTAGAACGAAAACACATAAGGAAGAAACGTACATAAAGGGCATTCCCTGGTATGGTCTCCAATCTATTGGATGGATTTTGAGCCCTGCAGGATTTGATCTCCCTTAGGTTCTTCCTATACCTAAAAAAGAGATAGAGATGTAATCTATGGGAGTTTCGATATCTTATCTATATGCAAAAGATAACTAGGAGTCTTTGTAGTGAGGAAGCATACCTGATTTCTAAAGGTTGTCCCTGCATGCTCCTGGTTAATTTCTTGTGTGAAGATTATTCCTGCTCCAAGAGATAGCGATCTGCACACAAATCATACAAATCAATAACAATTATACTAATATATTATAACACGTAACTCTTTTAATTTTATCCAAATGAATACATGCAAGCAAATAGATAATTTTATAGAGGGATATTAATTACTGAAACAATATTACAACTTACAAATGGATAATTTGATGCAACAATCTCGAACAAGTTCCTTGCCCAAATCTGATAGCCAAAGTAGCAGCATAAGTTTACTAATTCTTTCCTCCCCCTTCCCATGGGAAATGTATTGGTTCTTATAGGGATTTAGGGATAATTCCATATGGTTATTAGGATAAGATCCTAGAGATCATAATGGAAGCCTTCTCGATACTAAACCCCAAGAAATCAGTGGAAGGTATCAGCCATTGCAACCAAGTCCAAAAATGGGAATTTTTAGGCTAAGTCGCTCCTTAGACACACAAACAAAGCAATTGGTCACTCCCTGGAAGGCTAGAAAGGGAAACCAAACCTCTTGGTCGTACCCTTAATGAAGTAAAATGGAAACCAAGTGGAAATTAGGCTAGAAACACAGGGAAGAAGTGATGAAAGTTGTTGAAATGGATAGGTGACCTCTTAGAAGATGATGGCTCAATAGTTAGGGGGTTAATAACTCTATAACAATATATCAGAGAGATATAAAACCTATAATTCCCTTACCATTAAGACCTTGGAAACATTATCCCCAATTGTTAGTCCACAGAATTCCTACATAAACGGCAGTATCGATAATTTGAGAATTTTATCAGTGCAGTAATATTCATGTGGGAGTATAACTCTTACAAGAGTTAGAAAAACGTATGGGTCATACCTACACCATTATTTGAGACCTATCTCAACAACACCCTTGTGTCAAAATGATCGTCATGGTACCACTCTCTAATAAGTATTATAGGTGGACCTTCTCACCCCAATACCATAAAACTATCTCAACATACCTAGAACATCATGTTGATCACCTTAGTACCACTCTCTAGTAACCTTTTTCTTATGGACCCACATCTCTATGGATAACACTCAATGTTCAAATATATCCACCATAGTCTCCACTTTAGAAAATCTATGTGATGAATTACAACACAAGATAAACAAAACCACTTCTCTACTTAGAAAAATATTGATGTCATCTGGGACAATCTAGCCAACATAGAGTCCCTCCCATACCCATTGTCCAAAATCATGGCAATGCAAACTCAAATCCTTGCTTCACAATCTGCAAGTTATCAATGGTCAAACCAATCATCCCAAAAGGAAGGGGGAAAATCATTCAATCCCACTAAGAATCACTCTAACCCACTTGTTTGTGATCCAATTACTCAAATGTGGCACATACTTTCTAAAGTGGATGTCAATAAATTTTATTTATCCGACCCCGAAAATTGCGTCACTTATATGGAACATTATTTTTCCCTCCATGGCATCATATATGATTTAATGAAACTTCATGTGGGTGTCTTATATTTGGATCCTAAACATTGGTAATGGTGGCAATGGCATAATAACTCATACACGAGTTATATTGATTAGACACAATTTATCTCAGACCTCTATCAATGCTTTGAAATAGACATGTATTATTCTGGATGACTGAACAAGATTAAATAATCTAGTACAGTTAAAGAGTTTATCGCTTCTTTTGAGAAGCTATTCATCTACACCAAAACCACTTCCGACACTTTTTCAGAGAATTCTTTATTAGTGGTTTAAATAAGAGATACATGCACAAGTCTTAATGACTCATCCTACTATGTGGTTGGAATCCTCTTGAAGAGACTAGGAAGCACAAAAGGTGGTGAATTCTCAAATTAAAAATACCCCATTTATTCCCCATCCCCATCCCACTATTTCCCCCCTACCAATCCCTCTCCATCCTATCCACCCCTCAATATACATAAGTTAACCCAAGCTAAATGGTAGAGAACCAACTTAAATGTCTCTACTACAACTATGATGAGAAATGTTTTCTCGAGCAAAAATGTAAGGAGAAAAAACTCGTGATGATCGTTTCAGAAGGACATTTTTTATGGTGAAGTTGAAGCTATACCTCAGGAGTCTCTCCATCCATATGTTGCATACATTCTCCTATATATTATTTAGGATGTGGAACCATATATATCCCTTCTTTCTTTGAATGGTATTTCTACTCCCCAAACCCTCAAATTGATTGGCTACATCAAACATCGCAAATTTCTTGTCTTAATTGACAATATTAACACCCATAACTTCATTCATTGTCATGTATCCCAAGAAACACACTACTACATCCATGTTGTGAAAAAATTCCAAATCATGATTGCTAATGGAGGTTATACGAAATGTGGTGGCCATTGTGAAAATGTGAAGCTTTAAATGGGTGATTATTCCTTGAAAACCCACATATTTTCCATTGAAATGGATGGTCATGACATTGTCTTGGGTGTTGAATGGTTATGAACATTAGGCCCCATCACCATGGATTTCTATGAGGTATGCATGAGTTTCCAGTAGGAAAGACATAACTACACTTTCAAAGGAATTATAGTCAGCTCTCCAGAGATCATCAACTCCCACCATATAAAAAATCTTCTTAAAAAAGGGAATTCAAGAATTGTGTCTCTCCATTCCATTCAAACATTTGAGACACTTGCTCAACCCATCCATCCTAATATGTAGCTAGTATTAGCCAAACATTAATTCATCTTTGAACCTCCCCAAGGACTAACACCCACCCAATGTGAGCATGATCATTCTATTCCAATCATACCAAGTACCCTCCCACCCAATGTACACCCATATTTCCATCCATTTTCCCAAAAAAATGAAATTGAAATGATATTTTAGAAGTTGTTATCCACTAATGTCATCTTCCCTAGTACCATTCCTTATTCTTCAGTAGTCATCATGGTCCTCAATAAAGAAGGCACTTGGTGCATGTGTCCTAACTTTTGAGCTCTCAAAAAACTAACAATTAAGGAGAAGTTTCCCACTCTGGTTATTGGATGTCCTTTTGGATGAGCTCAAGGGTGCTAAATTCTTCACCCGGCTCAATCTATGCTCGGGCTATCACCAAATTCACATGAAGGAGGGGGATATTCATAAAATTACTTTTCACACTCACGAAGCCCATTATGAGTTCTTGGTTATGCCCCTTGGCCTTTGCAATGCACCTTCCACCTTTCAAAGTCTCATGAACAAAATATTCCATCCCTTTCTATGCCATTTTTTCCTTGTCTTTTTTTATGACATCTTGATCTATGGTAAATCTTGGAAAAACCATGTCACACATGTGGATCATGTATTACAACTACTTGTTGATTATAAACCTTTATCAAGAGGTCCAAATGTACCTTTGGTGTCTCTAAAGTGGAATATTTGGGCTATATTATTAGTCATGATGGTGTGTGTGTGGATACAAATAAAATTGTAGCAATGAAGGATTGGCCTTGCCCCAAAACACTTCAAATTTTAATATTTTTTATTGGTATCACTAGTATTACAAAATGTTCATAAGGAAATATGGTAAAATTACAACTCCCCTCGCAACCTTTGTTAAAAAAAAATACTTTCAATTGAAATGACTCCTCCCAACAGGCTTTCCAAGAATTAAAGTATGCTATGTATACAACCCCGGTACCTGATCTACCCAACTTTACTAATACCTTTGTCTTGGAATATGATTCCTTAAGTAAAGGCATTGGAGCAGTACTCATGAAAGAGGGATGACTATTGGATTTTACCAATAAAAAACAATGTGAGAGGCACTCAGGAAAATCCAATTATGATAGGGATACGATGACTATATTGCATGCAGTGAATATCTAGCATCCATACATACTCAAGAAACATTTACATATTAAAATCGATCGTCGCAACCCGAAATACATCCTAGAGAAAAGGATTTCTTCACCTAAGCAACAAAAATGGGTCACCAAAATGTTGGGATATGACTATGAGATAGTTTGTAAGAAGTGAAAGGAGAATGTGGTAGTAGATGCTCTCTCTTGAAAGTATGAAGAGGAAGGGTCTGCAAAGAATGATTAACAACTCCCAATAATTATAGCATAATCCAAAAACTTAAAATGGAGCTCCATGCATATCAAGGATCAACCTAGTACAATGAATATCTTTTCTATAAAGGGAATATTTATTTGACCAAGAAATCTACATTTAAATCATGGGCGTTATCTGAACTACATTCCTCTCCCACAACAGGTCATTCAAGTTTCCATAAAACATATGAAAGGTCAAATGTTCATTTTGTTTGGAAGGAAGGAAGAAGGACATACATACCTTTGTGGAAAAATGTGACATATTCTAATTACACAAGGGACAGATAGTGAAACCCCCAAGTGAACTACAACCTTTATCCATTTTGCTAGTTGTATGTACTGACAATTCTATGGACTTCATTGTGGGGTTACCAAAATCTGGAAATAAATCCTTCATCGTGGTTGTGGTTGATTGCCTTTCCAAATATGATCATTTTTTTTCTCTACATTACCCCTTTAAGGCCTCTATGGTCTCTTAAGTATTCATGGATACTATATTTAAAATCCATGGTATGCCACAATATATTGTGATGGACCATGATCTCACCTTCACTAGCGATTTTTGGCAAGGGTTGTTTCAGCTCCAATAAACTCATTTGAATCTTAGCACAGCATATCACCCCCCAACTGATGGTCAAATAGAAGTTTTCAACAAGTGCTTGGAAGCATGATTGTAATGCTTTAATTCATAGCGACAATCCCAACGGGGTCTAGTGGTTACCTCTAGTAGAATGGTGGTATAATACAACTTATCATGGTGTCATTCAAATTATTCCCTTTGAGGTTGTGTATGGGGAAAATCCCCCATTAATACTATCATACTTATTAGGAGTCTCTAAGGTGCAGGAGCTAGATAAAACCCTCACATCTCAAGATGGCATTCTTTTCACTCTCAAGGATAATCTATTCATGGATCAAAACAATATGAAAAAGAAAGTTGATCGGCATCATTTAGAATTCCATTTTGAAGAGGATATCAAGTGTTCCTTTTCCTACAATATTATAAGAAAACATCCCTCAAAGAAAACCACCACCAAAATATTTCTCCCAAGTTTTATGGCCCCTATATGGTCCTCAAACATATTGGGACAATGGCTTACAAATTGGATCTTCCTAGCCACTCTAAAATTTATACAATATTTCATGTCTCCTACTTAAAGAAATTTGTAGGATCTAATTGTTGTACTCAAACTAGCCTTCTAGAGCTAGATGACAAAGGCTCCATCGTGTTGCATCCCAATATCGTCCTTGAAAAATAAGAGAATCATCTTCACCAATGCACTATCCAAGAGGTATTGATACAATGGAAGGATACACAGCCTAAGGATGCCACACGTGAACCAACAAAGATCCTTCAACAATTCCCTCATCACCAGTGTTGAGGACAAGGATGTTTTATAAGAGGGAGGTAATTTTAGGGTCATACCCTAACTCCCTTAAGTAGATAGACAAGTTGTTATGTATTGAGGCCATCTCTAGTAAATAATGCCCATGTAGTAAATATAGTGTGAAAGAAATAATTTTCAGAAGGCTTACTAGAATGTTCCACCTGCTAGAAATTTCATTTGCTAGAAAAATCCTATGAGGTAGATAAAATTATATAAAGAATTATAAGAAATGTAATGAGATGTCTTGTGAAGTATATTGTAGCTGAGATTTTATCATTTGGAGGTTTCCACCTCAAAGAGGCAAGTGAACATTTCTCTCATCAATAAAGGAATAACATTTTATGGTATTTTGGTTCTTTTATTGCCTATTTCTATTACAATCTATCATTTCTACAATAAAGTTGGCTATATTATATTATTTCTTCTCTTAATCTTCCAATTTTCTAATAAAGAATACCACAATTTGAGCATCTTGCTCATGGGATTGTTGATAAATCAACAATCATCTAATGTCTTCATCTTTCTTTCTTTTCTTCTTTTTCCTCTTTCACACTCTAAACCACTCATCATTAAACACTCAATAATCAATATCCTTCTCCTTCCTCATTGTAATCCACAACTGTAAGCATCTCCTCACATTTTCTCTCAACTTTGTCGTCTTCTTTTCCTAGTTTACGTTCCTCATAAGCATCAACATATCCTCTATTGCTTGCTACAACTCATATACCTTTGGAAATTTCTAGAAATCTCACCCAATGGGGCTCTCTGCCACACTGCTCCCTTTGAATGGTGCTTACTACCTCCCCATCCTCTCTCTTTTGCAGCTTTACTACAATTTTAATTAATGCCACCTGTATTTATTACCAAAGCATATCATCATTATCACCTTCTTTTGTTGCAACCACTCCTTTGTTGTAATCATCTGCATATTTTTGTTGCATATTTACTCTCTTGTGTCAACTCTTCTTGCTACAACTACTTTATGTTTTCTTTGGTCCACTCCACTTTCTTTGTTTTGTTTCACAATCCACTTCACCTATGACAAAGTCAACACAAAAATATTATGGGAATCAAACATTTCCATTCGCATCTTTTCCATTGTTACATCTGCAGTAACATCATATCCTTACAACTCTATTGTTGTAACACCACTCTCTTCTACAATACCACATTTTCTTGCAACATCATTGATTTACAAATTTGCTACTACTTCTTGATCTTGTTACACAAAATCCTTGCAATATTCTATTGCAAGTCCTTCTTTGATGCAGGAGCATCGTCAGCGAGCACGCGTGGCAGGACAACTCAACGCCTTAGAATCATTTCGAAATCTTAAACGCTGGCGTTTACTACGAATATTTTGAAGCTGATTGAAAAACAGAAGAAGATCAAACGCTTGGAAGCTGAATGATCATGAGTGATCTGGGAGTTTTCACTCCTAGTCTTGAATGTAACTGAACTTAGGTAGCAGTTAGGTTTTGTTTTCAAGTAGACGATTAGACAGGGGGAACCCTAAGAACCCTCTGAGATAAATAGAAGTTTGGTACATCCAAATGAGGTTGTTGCGAGTTAGTAGGAAAATTCTGAATTTTTAGTTGTTGCTTGATCATATCTGTAGCCATTTTTTACTTTTGGAATGAATATAACAGAGGAAAATTGATTCAAATGCATGGTTTCACTATTGTTTATAATTATGTTATTATGTTTTGTGAATGAATGAGTTGTGTTGTTGGGTATATGAAACTGTGAAATGTTTGTATAAGGTCCGATCGTTTTCTCTTCGTTGAGCTCGTGAAAGGTGTGCACACAGTTCATAAGGAGTGCATTGACAGAGTTTGTTTCGACTCAGAAGCTAAAAAGAGATAGCATGTAACTTTCCCTTTGAAAGGAGTGCAAATTGATTGTTGCAAGGTGTGCACAGTCATCTGCAAGAGCCCAACTCTTGCATAAGAATTTGTTGCAAGGAATGCACAGACCCAAAATTTGACTAAGTGTCGAAGTAACTCTATAAAGAGTTAAAGGGATAGAAGGAGGGAGAAATATCAAGAGAGATAGCGAGAGAAATATTCAAAGGGAGGAAAGTTCTGAAGGTTTCACGAGTCACCGGCTAAGATCCACCCAGGAGGGGGCAGTATCATTCTCGACCATTGGATCTGGGCAAAGCGCACGGGCGTTAACTCTCTTTGTGCACATAGAAGTGAAATCATCGAAGGGTCGAAGTGGATGGTGACCGTCGGATCCAGAGGGACACATGGTGGCAAATTGTGAGCTCCAGATAAATCACTTCAAGATTTTAGTTGAAATTTGAAACTTTTGAAGCCCAGAGAGCCGAAGGGCCGAAGTGGAAAAAATTTGTCCGATCAAAGGGGAGACACGCGTCGTTATATTGTAGACTCCGGGTGAAATGCTCTGGAAGCAAGAAAGTGTAGAGGATTTGAAACTCTTGAAGGCCGAAGTCCCGAAGTTAAAAAGAATTTTTGATTTGGGGTGGACGCATGGCGTCGGATCCAGAACTTCGAGTATGAAATACTCCGAAGGAAAGTAGAGAGTGAAAGCATCGAAGCCCAAAGTGAATCTCGATCTTTGATCGAGAAGCGTGCCAAGGACCGTTGATCTGGTCTTGGTAGAAAGTGTTGAAGTCCTAAAGCAAATTAGAGCTGTTGATTTGAGGAGGACATGTGGTGGGAATCTATGGACTCTAGGTAAAGAACCGAAGTAAATTGTGACTGTCAATCTGTAGGAGACACGTGTCGACAGATCGCGGACTCCGGGGGAAAGTGAGTGTGCAAGAGTTGAAATCCCCGAAGCCTGAATAGCCCAAGTGATTTGTGGTCATCAATCAATGGGAAACACGTGTCAATAGATCGTGAACTCTGGATAAAAGTGTTCTTTGAGAGTGTCAAGGTTGATAATTGAAATCGCTAAAGCCCAGAGTAGCGAAGTAGATCGCAACCGTTGATTTGAAAGGGCCACACATCAACATATCACAGAGATATGAGAGAGAAAGAGACATATCTCAGTCGTTGATCAAGAGGTACGACCAATATCACAAGATCAATGGCCAATCTTGATTGCGTGGCCAGAAGGTGATCAAGCTTTAAAATTCTTAGAGCGGGCTACAATCAAAACCATGGTATTGCAAAAGGGACACCCATCAACTGATAGTGAATTGCAGGGAGAAAAATGTGTGGTATTAAACCACTTTTGGCTGCTCCGCAATCACATGTTACATGAGGTCATATCCGAGGTCATATGAAGGAAAGGACCTAGTGAGGGGGGCTAGTATATGTTAATTGAATTCTTCGAAGAGGCTAGGAAAGAGCTCACAGTTTTGACAGAAGAAGAAGGATAGGGGACCTGTGTAGACTAATTGGGGTCTAATAAAGGCCCAAAGAGTTGATCTGACTCCTGGATTTGAACGATCCTAGACCATTTGTAACACCCTGTTTCCCCCAATTTGTAATTAATTATAAAATAAGAACTACCATGCTAATGCATGAGGAAAATGTAAATGTATTATCATTTGAGTTGCTAATAATTGATTGTGGGGGTGAAGCCTTGAAAGTATTGGCCATGATATCACTAGAGGAAGAATGTGAAAACTATACAAGAGGGTTCATATATCAAATAACCCCAAGTCTCCCTTGATAAGGATGACAAACCTCCTTCGAATCCCAAGGAAAGAAAATCAGTCAATGAAGAAAGGACCAGTGGTTGAATTACCAACCACCCCCATGAATGGAAACATGGGTTGTCAGCCCGAGGTATCGCAGGGACCTGCAGACCTGAGCTTCCTTCTGATAGAAGGAACGAGATAGGTCAAAAAACCTTCCAAGGTAAGGGGGGATAGTGGACAAGAGGAGCATAAGCTTGTAAGGGAGATGCTCCAGTGGAATCACGAACAAAAGGTTGCAAGCTTGATGTGGAAGAGCATCTGAGAAACCTCGTCGAGGCCATAACCGAGAGAGAAAGATCTGAGTTACAAAGAATGGGACCCGAGCAGAAGCTGGGACAGAGACATAACTCCTAAGAACTGTGAGAACACCCTGGTGATATCATGGCTTGGCATGGGGTTGGCCAGAGTGCTAAGAATGATGCCTCTGAACCTATGGTCGGGTGGAAGGACGAACACCCACAATCAGTTGGTTGGCGGCAACCTGTAATAGATAAGTGATTTCTTACCCTGTGTAATTTATCTGTAACTGTGTATGAACTGGCTATACTATGTAGGTTGCAGGAATCGTGCATATGTCTTAATAGATATATTGTATTCCTTCTATCACTACTTGGTTGTATAATTAGGCCAGTAAGAAAGCATATGGTTAGGATATGTTTTATACTCGTAAATACTTGTGTCCTGTGGTGGCATAAGCCCGAGTCACAAATTGTTCGTTCGTCGACCGTGGACACAGTTTCATGTACGCATGTAAACCTTCCTAATCCTTTTGAATCCCTTGGACGACGAAGCATGTTTAGCTCAGGAGAGGTAGTGCAAATATGCACAGGCTCTCTGCGAGGCAAACCAAACCCAGAACCCTTAAGTCCTTCATAGCTGACGAAGCTCAGGAGGGATAACACTTGCAGAGTGTTCCTTAAACCAAGGTGGATTGCAGAGGAAGGGACAAACGTTTGAAACCTTTGGAGACCGAAATTATTCAAGGAATGGAAGCAACGAAGGTTCCAGAGGAAAAGCGGTCGATATTGGAGGAACGCAAAGACGAGGATGGATAACCCTCAGATCTATAGAAGTAGCGCTAACCTTAATGCTTCGTGCCCAAAAGAATATTTCGGCATTTCGAGAGTTGGGGGTTCGAAGGAAAGGACCTTACAACGTGCAAGTCATGAAATCCCGAACTCCTCGAAGAGGAAATCAAGTCATCCATAGGAGGGACACGTGGCTATTGGTCGATGTTTTGGCAACTTGGAAACCAAAGGGCAAGAACCCTTGTCTTTGCAAGTCATGAAATCCTGGTATACGAAACCCCAAATCAGTTAGCGTGAATAGGCTTCGGCGTTTCGGCACCCAGGAAACCAAAGGGAAAGAACCCTTGTCTTCGCAAGTCGCGAAATCCCGGTATACGAAACCCCGAATCAGTTAGCATGAATAGGCTTCGGCGTTTCGGCACCCAGGAAACCAAAGGGAAAGAACCCTTGTCTTCGCAAGTCACGAAATCTCGGTATACGAAACCCTGAATCAATTAGCGTGAATAGGCTTCAGCGTTTCGGCACCCATGAAACCAAAGGGCAAGACCCCTCGTTTTCGCAAGTCGCGAAATCCCGGTACCCGAAACCCCGATGCGCTCTGTGGTAGAAAGGAGGAGTCTCGAAAGGATCTAGACCATCCATCAGAGGAGATGCGTGGTGAGCGGTCAGAGTTTGGGGAAAGCTCTGCAATCTCGATATGGCCAGGACCATCGGATCAAGGGAAGATTCGCAGTTGTCAATATCAACGAAGGTAAGATTTCAGGTTTCGGGGTTTGAAGAGTCGAAAGACTTGACTCTCCTACATCACTAAGTCGTGAAATGTGAAAGGTGCCTCTTGTCTTGGACCGTGGTCATAACCAACGATCACATGGAGGTGGATAAGGGGAGAGCTAGCCTGCGCCAGGCCCCCGTAGGAATTCGGGGATTTTGTCCCTCGAAGAAAAGAAGCAAAAATTTTATTTTGTCGTAGTGGGTATGTGAAAAATTGGTATCAGAGCATGGTTACAACACTTGGCTTGCTTGGGCTCATGTACGAGCCACGTAAGGAGATAATTTTATCTGCATTTTTCTCTTTAAGAAGAAGGACCGCATAATGAAACTATGATTTGGGAATTTCTTGAACCCCTCTGTTAAAATGGTAACTACTCTTATAAGAGTAAGGATGCACTGATCAATATTATTGATAAGACCTGAGTGTGAATAACAGAGGTGGAATAAATTGTGCTATGGAGTTGCATGATCTAGAAAAGGGACATGAACTGAGTTGTTTTGTTACAAGTGTGATGATGGTTGCCTACTAAAGCAGGTAGAGTCTCTTGCAATTGAGATGGCTGGTTAGGTAAGAATTAAGATTCAAATGAAGAACTCCTTCATGATTTGGGAAAACTGGTAAGGACTGGTAGGATCCTTAGAAAGTTATAATTACTGCATTATTAAAAAACTAAACCCTGAGCATATAACTCCTCATGATTGAGAGGACTGATGAAAATATGTAGGGTCAGATTACCTGACCTATAATGGTTAGAATCGACAACAAGGATAATCTGTTTAAGCAAGATTAAGGGGAGTCCTTTGGGACTATTGCTAATTCCCAAGAGTGACCCTTATTGGTTGTTCCCATAAAGAGAGGGTAACATCCATATGAGTTATGACTATGAGATTAGTCCTGTAAGTAACTTAAAAGCTCAGAAGAGATAGTGGGGAAATTTTTCCGAACATGTGTATAAGAATCAATCTTGTGTTAAAGTTTGAAAACTCTAGAGGTTGAACGCAGAGGTTGAATTCCAGAAGAGTTGATGCCAAGTTCATGGCTAGAAGTCATTGAAAATCTGAATGGACGGTGGAATTCTCGGAGGTAGGAATACCGAAATTCTGTGAACCGTTAAATCTAATAGATCGTTGGAGAAGATAAGGCTAATAACCTCTTATCACTCACAAGCTCAAGAGGAATAGAATATGTTAGATTGGAATCAATGAGAGTTGTTGATCTAGAGCTTCGAGGTTTCAGCTATTGGGAAATGGTGGAGTGTTGTCCATGGATTCACCGAAACATGGGATCCTTAAGCATGTCTAGGAGTTGACCCCAGGTTTCGAGCGAAGTGTCATGTGAATAAAAGAGCCAAGAAAACCTTAGCCTCAGTCTTTCGGGTTTTCGGATTTCAGGGATTGAGGAACCAGAGTCCCTTGCAACAGGAATCCCGAAATTGTGAAATGCAAAGCACCTTTTTGTTCGGATCGTGGTCACCGAGGGTGGTCACGTGTGGAGAAGGCGTGAACTAGTATGATGAATACTTAGTTGTGTTCAATTGTACTCGAGTGCATGAGTTTAATGCATTGTGAAGCTTCATAATAGGAAGCCTGATATTAATACCGATAAGGTATGAATGATATTAAATGTGCAAGTAATGCACATGTACGATGTAAGAGTGTAAGTATACTAGAGGCCCAATATGATTTCCCTGATGAGTGAAACGTGAAGCAAGTATTGCTCTTGTCCAGATTAAATGAATACTATGGAGGCATAGCTGACTCCATTCTGGGGAGTCATGAGAGTTCTGTTCCAAATAATAGCCTGAGGGGAATGTATTCCATTTCCTCAGGAAGTACCAATATAATTAGATGAAAGGGTTTGGAAGGAGCAACGAGAAATTTGCGAGAAGATCATAGTCATTGATCAAGGAGTGATATGGACCATTGATCGTCCAGAGAGAATTTTGAGAATCGGAAGAATGGAGGTGAAAGGTCTTTTGACTTCGTGACATGCCAAATCACGAAACCCCAACGAGATCAGGACCGTCAGATTGAGAACTCCGAAATTTCGCAATTTCAGGGATCGAAGGATTCGAGGTGCTTCATAACAAAAGTCCCAAAGTTGCGAAATGTGAAATCGCGACACAATCACAACCGTTAGTTGGAGAGATATTGGTGACCATTGATCTGATCTGAAGTTTCATCATTTCGGGTATCGATAGTTTGAAGGACGGAGAGTCGATTGACTCATATCGCCGATACGCAAAATCGCAATGCACCTTTTTGGGTTAGTGTGTGGTCACAAGGTGTGGTTGCGTGGAAGAGACTTGCATTTAAGCGCTTGTACACGTGGGCCAATAATTGTGAGGCCCTGTGGATTGTTTCTTATAGATTCCAGCAGGGAATCAAAGATTGTTTTAGTCTAGTCTTAAGAAGATCCTAAAACTGAGAGGTCACGCAACCCTGGGAAAGAAAGGGGTCTGCACCATATAACCATGATAGCTACATGCAGGCTTAGGATTATGAAAATGGTTAAGCACGTCATAGATGTAAGTTAACAAAGATGCATGTTTATATTCCTTAAGGGGAATATTTAGTAAAAAGCTAAAGCTAAATCAAGGTTGAGGCCATCACAAATGGTGATGGATATGCAACAAGGAAGTTGCATGCCGAAGGAGTTCCAAGTGGAGGAACCGTGTAAGGACTTTTTCAGAAGAATAGAGTCACAACCCTAATAATTGTTAAAGGTTGGATAATGGGCTACAAGGCCTGTCCATATATATAAATCCTGGATTACATTTTGAAAGAATCATGTAATTAATAGAAGACTAACAACTGAATATTGACCATCCTGATAATCGAATGGAGGTGTGTAGAATGTGCATGTTCATGATTCATTTTGAGCAAAGAGTTGCTACTAAAGCATGTTGAAGTATCCTAAGAAGTTAGGATGAGCCTAACCCAAGGTTGCTCAGAAAAAGAGCAGTTGTGGAAATCGGTATAGTCGGTAAGAGGCAAGTAAATCCCCTGAGTGTGATTAAATGAACAAATGAGTACGTTTAATTGATAAGGCTTGGTTGAAGCTGTGATTAAGAAAAGGCAGCGAGACCTTAGAGGTAACCCGACTGGGCTGAAAAGCCCCAGGTGATGTAGAAAGAATTTGAAGAAGGGGAGAGCCCTCAATTCTTTCCTTGTTTTGCATTATGTTTATATGCGATGAGAAAGCTAGTACATTGATGAACGAAAATGTTTTGACACCATAGTGATGATGGTTGTAATACTGTGAAAATGATTGAAGACTGTTGTGTTGCACTCCTGAAAACATTAAGGATAGTGTGATGAAGTACATATGGACATGCTAGGACATGTCTGGAAATATTTTATTAATTTAAATGCTATGGTACTTGCATTTTAATTTACATGATGACTAATGTGCCTATGGTGTATGTCATGTGTAGAAAGAAATAAGATTGGAACTGTTGACCAGGAGAAGGCATTGTTGATGAGGTAGAGATCAGAAGGAGAGTGCTAGCATCCAAGAACCGGTATAAATATATTCTTGCCTATGTGGCACAAGGTATGAAGGGATTTGGTAAAAACCCCTTCTAAGATATTTTATTGTCTTAGAGCTATGCATGAAATTTGAAAGGTAGTTGTATGCCTTGGATACCCAAGTAAGGTATGACTCAGGACGAAGAATCTGAATAATGGAGGTATGAACCTATGGTGGTAAACATTGTTTGTAACCCTTGGAAGAATTCATGAATTGATATGTCATGAATGCATTAACAATCAAGGAATGCGTAAAGGCATTCATGTGAAAATTTTGAGCTCATATGTATTGATTTGGGATCGTGATTGGCCTATAGCAGGTAGTATGGTCCTACTGGAAGAATGGAAGAAAATGAATAAACCATATAAGGAAAAGGTTGGTTAAATTCCAGCACCCCATGGCCAAGAACCTGTCATAAAGTGTGACGAACTTGAAAAAAAGCAATGCAAGAATGCATTGGGTATGAATGTGGCCATGGATATTGGCACAATTGTTAAAACCCTTTTAAAATGTTGAATTACATTTTGAAAAAAAATTGGTATGTTGAGATGAGACTAGCAGTTTGTTTGGTTGTGGAAAGAATGAAAGTGCAGGAAGCAAAGGGGTATTGGATATGGCATCATTGTAAGCCCATAAGGAAGGCCAATTTCTTGTTGAGCCAAACCGTTATGGGAAGGAAAGTCCCATAATTATGAATCTCGTTCCTGTGTGGAACAAATATGAAAACAAATCGCAAGATTGGAAAATCTGTGGGTGACAGATTTGCAATAGCATTCTGAAAGTTAAAATTTATAATGATGTCTCATGAATTTTGTATACCTGTGATACAGGTGAGAAGAAAAGACATGTCCAGAAAGGAACAGATGAAGGTTGTCAAAGCTGAAGATGATGAAAAAAGGCTACTGCTGAGCCATGAGAACCCTGTGATAAGTCATGATCGCCTTAAATAAGTTATGTTGAGGTAACACAAGCCAGAGGGATGCCTCGACAGAGCAAGTCTGAGGGATGCCTCGACTGTAAGACTCGATAAAGTCTTTAAAATTTTCCTGTGCAAGAAAACCTCAGTCGGGCAAGATGGATCGCCTGAGGTACTGTATAACAGTGAAGGGGATGCATGAGCCTAGGCCTGGAGGATGAGTGACCTTAATAATTCTTGTAAACTAGTGGGATCATGCACACAGTGGGTGGTTTCCCGTGTGAAAAAACCTTGGAAAGGAAGATGAAATCATGATAGCTCTTGTGAACTATTGAATTTGAATCATGCACCCAATGGGTACGTCAAGGAAAGTGATGAGAATGGATAACAAAACTACCATATGGATACAGATCCACAAACTGCACAGATAAGTATTGTGCTAAGATTATGAAATTTTCCTTTTGAATTTTGAACAACTGTAAGAGGTTTTTTCACAAAATTGTGAATTAATGTGCTTGTTGTCCAAGAATTATTGAAGGGAGATGACGAAGACTAAGATCTTGAAAAAGGACCTAACCGAGGATGAAGGTCAAGACTTCTGAAGTGACAAATTGGAAAGGCATGACAGGTGTTTTGAGAAAGAACACCGAGGATGGTATTCCTTTAACAGGAAGGGGATTGTAACACCCTGTTTCCCCCAATTCATAATTAATTATGAAATAGGAATTACCATGCTAATGCATGAGGAAAATGTAAATGTATTATCGTTTGAGTTGCCAATAACTGACTGTGGGGGTGAAGCCTTGAAAGTACTGGCCATGATATCACTAGAGGAAGAATGTGAAAACTTTACAAGAGGGTTCATATATCAAATAACCCCAAGTCTCCCTTGATAAGGATGAAAAACCTCCTTCGAATCCCAAGGAAAGAAAATAATTCAATAAAGAAAGGATCGGTGGTTGAATTACCAACCACCCCCATGAATGGAAACATGGGTTGTCAGCCCGAGGTATCACGGGGACCTGTAGACATGAGTTTCCTTCTGACATAGGGAATGGGATAGGTCGGCAAACCTTCCAAGGTAAGGGGGGACAGCGAACAAGAGGAGCATAAGCTCATAAGGGAGATGCTCCAGCGGAATCACAAACAGAAGGTTGCGAGCTTGATGTGGAAGAGCATATGAGAAACCTCACCGAGGCCATAACCGAGAGAGAAAGCTCTGAGTTGTAGAGAACAGGACCCGAGCAGAAGCTGGGACAGAGACATAACTCCTAAGAACTGTGAGAACGCCCTGGTGATATCATGGCTTGTCACGGGGGTGGAAAAAGTGATAAGAATGAATGCCTATGAGCCTATGGTCGAGTGAAAGGATGAACACCCACATTCATTTGGTTGGCGACAACCTGTAATAGATAAGTGATTTCTTACCCTGTGTAATTTATCTGTAACTGTGTATGAACTGGCTATACTGTGTAGGTTGCAGGAATCGTGCATATCTCTTAATGGATATATTGTATTCCTTCTATCACTACTTGGTTGTATAATTAGGCCAGTAAGAAAGCATATGGTTAGGATATGTTTTATACTCATAAATACTTGTTTCCTATAGTGGCATAAGCCCGAGTCACGAACTGTGCGTTCGTCGACCATGGACACAGTTTCATGTATGAATGTAAACCTTCCTAATTATTTTGAGTCCCTTGGAGGATGAAGCCTATTAAGCTCAGAAGAGGTAGTGCAGATATGCACAGGCTCTCTGTGAGGCAAACCGAACCCAAAACCCTTAAGTCCTTCATAGCTGATGAAGCTCAAGAGGGATGACACTTGCAGAGTGTTCCTTAAACCAAGGTGGATTGCAGAGGAAGGGACAAAGGTTCGAAACCTTTGGAGACCGAAATTATTCAAGGACTGGAAGCAGCGAAGGTTCCATAGGAAAAGCGGTCGATATTGGAGGAACGCAAAGATGAGGACGGATAACCATCAGATCTACAGAAGTAGCGCTAACCTTAACGCTTCATGCCCAAAGGAAGATTTCGGCATTTTGGGAGTCGGGGATTCGAAGGAAAGGACCTTACAATGTGCAAGTCACGAAATCTTGAACTCCTCGAAGAGGAAATCAAGCCGTCCATCGGAGGGACACATGGCTTTCGGTCAGTGTTTCGACACCCGGGAAACCAAAGGGCAAGAACCCTTGTCTTCGCAAGTCATGAAATCCCAGTATACGAAACCCCGAATCATTTAGCATGAATAGGATTCAGTGTTTTGGCACCCGGGAAACCAAAGGGCAAGAACCCTTGTCTTCGCAAGTCGCAAAATCCCGGTATACAAAACCCCAAATCAGTTAGTGTGAATAGGCTTCAGCGTTTTGGCACCCGGGAAACCAAAGGGCAAGAACCCTTGTCTTCGCAAGTCGTAAAATCCCGATATATGAAACCCTGAATCAGTTAACGTGAATAGGCTTCGGCATTTCGTCACCCCGAAAACCAAAGGGCAAGACCCCTCATTTTCGCAAGTCGTGAAATCCCAGTACCCGAAACCCTGATGCGCTCTGTGGTAGAAAGGAGGAGTCCTGAAAGGATCTGGACCGTGCATCGGAGGAGAGGCGTGGTGAGAGTTCAGAGTTCAGGGAAATCTCCGCAATCCCGATACGGCCAGGACCGTCGAATCAGGGGAATATTCGCAGCCGTCGATCTCAGCGAAGGTAAGATTTTGGGTTTCAAGGTTTGAGGATTCGAAAGACTTGACTCTCCTCCATCGCTGAGTCGTGAAATGTGAAAGGCGCCTCTTTTCTTGGCCCATGGTTGTAACCAATGATCACATGGAGCTGGATAAGGGGAGAGCTAGCCTACGCTAGGCCCTCGTAGGAATTCGGGGATTCTGTCCCTCGAAGAAAAGAGGCGAAAATTTTATTTTGTCGTAGTGGGTATGTGACACCGGTAGGTCGAGCACCCCTTAGGAGAGAAGGGGGGTCTGCATCAAGTGGTATCAGAGCTGAATTTTTTCTTGCAGACAGTAGGAAAAGGAGAGGAGACAAAGGATCTTGAAGGTGTACTCTGTGTGAGAGACAGTCAACACAATGCCATCGAGGAGACGAGTGGAGACACATTTAGCCAATCGTGTTGTAGAAAGAGAAATGTGAGAGATTCATGCAAGATTAGAGTCGATGGACGTAGCGTAGAGGATGTCACCTGATGCTAGAGACATCAGCGATGCAAATAATGAAGAAGTAGAAGTTGAATAAGTTAAGGGGGGGAATGTTTTTGAAGAACGCTTTCTGAGAGCAGTTTTTAGATTGGGAGCTAGAGCCAAGATAGAGGTCCCAATGTGTGAAGGAAATTTCTATGTTGAAGAGTTGATGGATTGGATAAGATCCATGGAAAAATATTTTGACTATGAAGATGTCGATGAGGAGAAAAGGGTGAGACATGATGTCACTAGGCTAAAAGGACATGCAGCACTATGGTGGGATGAATTGTAGGCTAAGAGGAGAAGAAAGAGAAAACAGAAGATAAAGAATTGGTACAGAATGGTAGCCAAGTTGAAGACTAAATTCATGCCCAAATATTATCAGATCAATTTGTTCAGGAAACTACAGAACATGAGACAGAAGGGTATGACAGTTAAAGAGTACACAGAGGATTTCTACAAGCTGAACATCAGAACTTGACAAAGAGAGAAAGATGAAGAAAAAAATTTGAGGTATATAAATGGCCTGAGGTATGAAATCTAGGATGAGATCAGCATGATGTGAGTAAGGATAATGGAGGATGCTTATTAGTTTTCACTTAAGGCAGAGGAAAAGTTGGCAAGAAAACAAAGCCAACGAGGAAGAGGTAGGAGCTCGACCTCGAACAAAGGCAAGGGAGTTTCCCATGACAAGACACATAAATCCAAAAACGAGACTGAGAAACTGCATAGTCACTTGGAAAGAGGAGGAAATTCCCGAGGAAGACAGGGTGGTGGAAGAAGTTCTTCTAGAGGAAGAGGAAGAGGCAAAGGAGGATAAGTAAGGTGTTATGCATGTGGAAAGACAGGGCACATGTCTTGGGCGTGTCCTGAGAAAAAGAAAGAAGGAGGAGGTGAAGCTCACATTTCGGAAGCACAGAGAAGGAATGTTGAAGCAGAAGGAGCAAAGGATGGAACATGCCTGATGTTGAGAAACGTTCTCTTAAAACCAGAGGTAGAAGTTGAAAATCCAGTACAGAGGAACAGTCTATTCAGAACAGCTTGCAAGACTAAAGATAGAGTATTCAAGGTGATAATTGACAGTGGGAGCACTGATAACTTAGTATCCACAGAGATGGTGGAGAAATTAGAGCTGGAGACAACTGCACATCTGAAGCCATACAAAGTCTCATGGTTGCAAAAATGACACCAAGTAATGGTTACTAAAAAATGCCTTGTTGAATTTAAGATAGGAGCATATAGAGATGAAATTCTATGTGATGTAATTCCCATGGATGTATGTCATATCTTGTTGGGAATACCATGGCATTTTGAGAGGAATGTCATTCATGATGAGAGGAATAATACATACACCTTGGAGAAGAATGGTAGGACACATATGTTGTTGCCAATAGAAGACAAGAAAGTGAAAGAGGAATCCGGCACAAGCATACTTCTCATGAGCAGGAAGAAACTCCTGAAAGAAGTTCAAAAAGGACAGGAGATGCAGTTTGTTGTGGTGAGGAAACCCGGATTTATCCTTACAAGTACTTCGATGGATGATTTACCTAAAGAAGTTCAAGAATTGTTGGATAATTTTGCTGACATAGTGGTAGATGATATTCCTAACTCATTGCCACCCATCAGAAGTATCATCCATCCCATTGATTTGATACCAGGAGCAATTTTTCCAAACAAAGCAGCATACAGACTGACACCTCGAGAGAATGAGGAGGTAAAGAACCAAGTACAGGAATTGTTAGACAAGGGTTTGGTCAGAGAGAACTTGAATCCATGAGCAGCGTTAATTGTGTTGAGCCCAAAGAAGGATGGAGGATGGAGAATGTGTATAGACTCAAGAGCCATTAACAATATCACCATCAGGTATAGATTCCCTTTTCCAAGAATGGACGCTTTACTAGATTGTTTAAGTGGAGCAAATTTATTTTCTAAGATAGATTTGAAAAGTGGATATCACTAGATAAGAATGAGAGAACGTGATAAGTGGAAGACAACCTTTAAGACAAATGTGGATTTGTATGAGTGGTGTTATTCCATTTGGCTTAACAAATGCCCCGAGTACATTTATGAGGTTGATGAATGAAATACTGAAAAATTTCATTAGTAAGTTTGTGGTTGTATATTTGGATGATACATTAATATTTAGCAGGACTAAAGAGGAGCATTTGAGACACCTGACACTAGTGATGAGGAAACTACAATAGAAGAAGTTGTTGATAAACCTGAAGAAGTCCTCTTTTATGAAGATAGAGCTCATTTACTTGGGTTGTGTGATCTCTTCAAATGAACTGAAGATGGATCCAGAGAAGGTGAAAGAAATCAAAGAATGGTCATCTCCAAGGAGTATGTTTGAGGTAAGAAGCTTCCATGGATTAGCAAGTTTCTATAGGAAGTTCATCAGAGATTTTAGTTGGATTTGTGCACCAATGATGGATACAGTGAAGAAGAGGCACAAGTCTTTTAAATTGAAATACGAGGCCGAGAGGAGCTTCAATATACTGAAGGAGAAAATAACAGAATGACTAATTCTGGTCTTACCAAGTTTTGGAAAGACATTTCAAGTGAGATGTGATGCAAGTGGAGTTGCAATTGGAGCAGTTTTGAACCAGGATAATAGGCATGTTGCCTATTTCAGTGAGAAGTTGAATGAGACTAAGAGACAATACTCCACATGTGATAAGGATTTTTATGCCATAATTTAAGCCTTGAAGAAATGGAGGCACTACCTTGTTCCACAGGAATTTGTCTTGTATAGAGACAACCAAGCTTTATAGTTCATAACCAAATAGGAAAAACTAAATCAGAGGCATGCAAAGTGGGTTGAGTTTATGCAGAATTTTACTTTTTTCATAAAACATATTGTTGTAAATGTTAACAAAGTTGTTGATGCATTAAGCAGAAGATGTTTGATTCTGTAGGAGTTTCAGGTGAAGACCTTGGGGTTTCAACACCTGAAGGATATGTATTGTGATGATCCATATTTCAAGGAAGCATACAAGGCATGTGAAAATCCTATGCTGAGAGACAGGAGCCAGTGGACAGAGTATATGATTCAAGATGGATTGTTGTTCAAGGGAAATCAGTTGTGCATACCAAAATGCTCAATGAGGGATAACCTTTTGAAGGAAAATCATAGTGGAGGATTGGCTGGACATTTCGGCCGTCATAAAACATTTGCACATTTGAGAAGTTAATACTATTGGCTAGGTATGAGAACAAAAGTGATAAAATTTGTGAACATATGTAGAATCTGCCAACATGCAAAGGGTAAAAGGAAAAACACTGGATTGTATCAACCATTGCCAATAACATAGATGCCTTGGGATGCAATAAGCATGGATTTTGTGTTGGGATTGCCAAGAACGCAAATAGGATGTGATTCCATATTTGTGGTGGTGGATAGATTTTCAAATATGGCACACTTTATCCCATGCCAGAAGACTAGTGATGCGACACATGTTGCAAATTTTTTTTTCAAGGAAGTTTTGAGACTTCATGGGCTACCCAGGAGCATTGTCTCAAACATAGACACTAAATTTGTTGGTAATTTATGGAAAACATTGTGGAAGAAGTTGGGGATAGATTTGTCCTTCAGCTTAGTTTATCACCCTCAGACAGATGGATAGACTAAGGTGGTAAACAGAAGTTTGGGAAACTTATTGAGGAGTCTGGTCACTAAGCATCATAACCAGTGGGATTAGATTTTTCCACAAGCAGAATTTGCATACAATGAATCGCCAAACAGGAGCACTAGAAAGAGCCCATTCCAAATATTGCATGGAATGCAACCAAGGGGAGTATCTAAGTTGAGAGACTTGGAACTGAGTGAGATTAGAAGCGCTGGAGAAGAATATTTTTCTGTAGAAATGCAGAAGCTCCATAGCCATATCAAAGGACAGTTGCAGAGCTCCGGCCAAGAGTACAAGTGCAAAGTTGATCAACATCGCAGGGAAATTTAATTTGAAGTAGGAGATCAAGTTCTGGCACATGTCAGGAAAGAAAGTTTCCCTAGAGGAACATATAACAAGTTAAAGATGAAGAAGATAGGGCCATGTAAGATCTTAAGGAATTTTGACGCAAACGCCTATGAGATTGAGCTGCTAGATGATGTGGGCATATCACCGATATTTAACATTTTAGACTTGTACCCTTACAGGGAAGATGACACAGACAGATCATAAGATGAAGAGAAGATTAAGTGGGAGAAACAAATGCTTATAGCAGAAAAACCACAGATGGAGAAGATAGTTGATCAGAGGATTGACAAAACGACCAGGAGGAAGACCTATTTTGAATATTTGGCCAAGTGGAAGGGACACCCAGTAGAAGATGCTAATTGGGAAAATGAAGTTGATATCCAGAAACATGGAAAGTCGGTGCAGGAGTCCATGAATTTTTGTCCAAGGGAGTATGGTGCAGGAGCATCGTCGGCGAGCACGCGTGGCAGGACAACTCAACACCATGGAATCATTTTGGAATATTAAACGTTGGCATTTACTGCAAATTTTTTGGAGCTGATTGAAAAACGGAAGAAGATCAAACGCTTGGAAGCTGAATGATCACAAGTGATCTGGGAGTTTTCACTCCTAGTCTTGAATGTAACTCAACTAAGGTAGTAGTTAGGTTTTTTTTTCGAGTAGACAAGTAGTTGGGGGAACCCTAAGAACCCTCTGAGATAAATAAAGGTTTGGTATGCCCAAATGAGGCTGCTGCGAGTTAGTAGGAAAATTCTAAATTTTTAGTTGTTATTTGATCATAGTTGTAGCCATTTTTTGCTTTTGGAATGAATATAACAGAGGAAAATTGATTCAAATGCATGGTACCACTACTATTTATAATTCTATTATTTTGTTTCGTGAATGAATGAGTTGTGTTGTTGGGTATATGAAACTGTGAAATGTTTGTATAAGGTCCGATCGTTTTCTCTTTGTTGAGCCCATGCAAGGTGTGCACACAGTTCGCAAGGAGTGCATTGACAGAGTATGTTTTGACTCAGAAGCTCAAAAGAGATAGCGCGTAACTTTCCCTTTGCAAGGAGTGCAAAGTGACTACTGCAAGGCGTGAACAGTCGTCTGCAAGAGCCCAACTCTTGCATAAGAATATGTTGCAAGGAGTGCATAGACCCAAAATTTGACTAAGTGTCGAAGTAACTCTGTAAAGAGTTAAAGGGATAGAAGGAGGGAGAAAGGTCAAGAGAGATAGCGGAAGAAATATTCAAAGGGAGGAAAGTTTTGAAGGTTTCACGAGTCACCGGCTAAGATCCACCCAGGAGGGGGTAGGATCATTCCATACCATTGGATATTGGAAAAGTGCACGGGCGTTAAGTCTCTGCATGCACATAGAAGTGAAATCGCCGAAGGGACGAAGTGGATAGTGACCATTGGATCCAGAGGGACATGTGGCGGAGGATTGTGAGCTCCGGAGAAATCACTTCGAGAGTTCAGTTGAAAGTTGAAACTCCTGAAGCTCGGAGAGCCGAAGGGTCGAAGTGCATAGAAGTCGTTCGATCAAAGGGGAGACACAAGTCGTTAGATCGTAGACTCCGGGTGAAACGCTCTGGGATCAAGCGAGTGTAGAGGAGTTGAAACTCCCAAAGGCCGAAGTCCCGAAGTGAACGAGAACCATTGATTTGGGGTGGATGCATGGTGTCAGATCCAGAACTTCAGGTACGAAATACTCCAGAGGAAAGCAGAGAGTGAAAGCGTCGAAGCCCAAAGTGAATCTCAATCGTTGATCAAGAAGGGTGCCTAGGACTGTTGATATGGTATTGGTAGAAAGTGTCGAAATCCTGAAGCAGATTAGAGTCGTTGATTTGAGGAGGACATGTGGTGGGAATCTGTGGACTCTAGGTAAAGAACTGAAGTAAATTGTGACCGTTGATCTGCAGGAGACACGCGTCGAGAGATTGTGGACTCCAGGGGAAAGTGAGTGCGTAGGAGTTGAAATCCCCAAAGCTTGAATAGTCGAAGTGATTTGTGGTCGTCAATCAGTGGGAAACACACGTTAATAGATCATGAACCCCAGATAAAAGTGTTTTGGGAGAGTGTGAAGGTTGAGAATTGAAATCGCCGAAGCTCAGAGTAGCGAAGCAGATCACGACCGTTGATTTGAAAGGGCCACGCGTCAAAATATCATGGAGATATAAGAGGACGTGATCTGGAGAGAAGGAGACAAATATCAACCATTGATCAAGAGGTACGACAGAGATCACAAGATCAATGGTCAAGCTTTATTGCGGGGCCATAAGGTGATCGAGCTTTAAAATACTTAGAGTGGGCTGCAATTGAAACCACGATATTGCAAAAGGGACACACGTCGACTGATAGTGAATTACGGGGAGAAAAGTGGTGTGGTCTTAAATCACTTTTGGTTGCTCCACAATTGTGTGTTACGTGAGGTCATAGCCGAGGTCGTATGAAGGAAAGGACCTAGCGATGGGGGCTAGCGTCTATTAATTGAATTCTTCGAAGAGACTAAGAAATATCTCGTGGGTTTGACAGAACCTGCACGAAGACGGAAAGGGGACCTGTGTAGACTGATTGGGGTCTAATAAAGGCCCAAAGAGTCGATCTGACTCCTGGATTTGAACAATCCTAGACCGAGAGGTCGAGCAGCCCTTAGGAGAGAAGGGGGGTCTGCATCATTCTTCTACACTCTCTTTTGGCTTACTATCAATGACATGCTATTTACACACACTTTCCTTAGTAGTTTCTTAACAACATGCACCACATTGGCATACTTAACATCCTCCACAACCACAACCAAAAGAATTCATTTTTCTCTCTCCTCCCATTGCCTACTCTCATGCTTTATTTTCATCTACACCTTCTCAATTATCAAGGCTAAATGATAATCCTCCTCTAATGGCCATATACTCTCCACAATTATATTAATTTTAATGGACAACGTCAATCTAGCCAAAAACTACATGATCTTTTCCTCACTATGTTCTTCAAAATATTCTTCTACACATCCATTTTTCTACTTCAATTTCTCTAATATCGTCTTCATTTTCAAACTATAATCAAAATATACAAACTTACCAAAGTCTTCCAGTGTTGGATCTTATATGTGTCTCCCCTTTTCTTGTCCATCTTCAACTATTGCCACCAATCATATGCATAGATCATCAATCTTCCACAAACAATTTGCACTCTATGGAGGTATTTAATCTCATGGTACTCAAAATAGTTTTACATGCCTTCTATCCACTCCATCATCCTTTCCATATCTAAACTTCCAAAAAATTATGACATCTCCATCTCCATTTGGTGTTGCTTCACTCTATCTACATCTTCCACATCACTTTCATATTCACTATATGTGAATTTTGGAAATATTCTCTATTGAGCCAATTTTATGGCTTCCATCCTCTTCAACATCTTATACAACATTGTTATAATTTGTTTTCTTCCAACCATTATATTTTCTTCAAAACCTAATTCTATGTGACCTCTACCCAATGCTCTTTAATATTGGAGTTGTATCTCCTCTTACAACATCTACCCAATCCTACATCTAGAAGCATGCTTCACTCACTCATTTAGATAACTCTACCCATAATCACACCCTTGCTAAATTCATCTACACTTTTATTGTTTTTACTGCAACCAATGTTTCATAGAATCCCCCCTTTTCACATAGTAACAATTCTATCCAACTCTCCACTTTTACTATAATTGTACCAATCCCTTGGGATTTTACTTGCTTTGATACTACTTGATGTAAAGGGGTCACTCCTAAATTTCGTATAAACCTTTTCTATTATTTTCAATTGTTTGACTTTTTTATGTTTTTGTCTATTTTGATCTTTCTTCCTAGCTTTATATAATTTTTCTATTATTTTGATTTTAAAATTATGAAACTAAATATTCAAAAACTCATATTTGGTTGAAACTACTACAATGTCCAAACATAAAGTTTGATTAAACTAAAATTTTGATGGTAAAGAAAAAATACTTAAACTTCTATTTTTTTCGTAAAATCCTCATCATGTGTTACTATAAACTTTGATAAAACTAAAAGTTTGATTGTGAAAGAAAAAAAATCCTTAAAATTGTTTTATTTTTTTGGGCATAAAATCATCATTCAAATACGACACAAAAGTTTCATCAAACCGAAATTTTGATTGTGATAAAAAAATACACAAGAACAAAACCCTTAAACTTGTATTTTCCTCATAAAATACTTGTCATCTGTGATGGGAACATTATATTAAAGTAAAGAAAATAAAACAAAGGTAACTTGAAAGAAATTTGCAAATACTTGGATCAAAATGTTCTCTTTATATTATTACAATATCACTTTGACAAAACGATAAATATAGTGTATTATTAAAAAAAATGGCCAAACGACCATTGAGTATGGAACAAATTCATGGACTTATTAAAAGATTCACCATTTATCCTATCCCAAATTATCCTAAATGTGAGTAGATTTATCGTAAATGTAAACTTTAAAAATTGGAAAAATAAAAGCAGAGAATAAAAATAATAATAATGCTCATTGAAATAACAATAGTGTATTTTTTAGTAACAAAAATAAAATGGTAAAATATAATAAATGTAGAATTTTACTCACTTAAAAATACGGGATCATAATCAATTCCCTAATAAATAGGTGAGTGATTGGAATTCATGTATTTATAGTCAACTATTGATGTTTTCCATTTATTTGGTTGTTTTCCGTTGAGTTGTGTATGATGTTATTACCAAGCACTATCACTTTGACAAAACGATAAATATAGTGTATTATCTAAAAAATGGCCAAACGACCATTGAGTATGGAACAAATTCATGGAATTACTAAAAGATTCACCATTTATCTTAAACATGAGTAGATATATCCTAAATGTAAACTTTAAAAATTGGAAACATAAGAGTGGAGAATAAAAATAATAATAATGTTCATTGAAATAACAATAATGTATTCTTTAGTAACAATAATAAAATGGTAAAATGTAATAAATGTAGAACTTCACTCACTTAAAAGTACGGGATCATAATCAATTCCCTAACAAATGGATGAGTGATTGGAATTCATGTATTCATGGTCAACTATTGATGTTTTCCATTTATTTGGTTGTTATCCGTTGAGTTGTGTCAACAATATTCATGATGGTATTACCAAGTGATTAAATTGAAAAGATATGGAATATGGCATATAATATTTGTAAATAACATGATGATTATTTTTGTCATATTTTTTTCAAACAAAACGCATTATAACTATGTCACTTATTTGATATTCAAAAATATTATCTAAGTAGGGTTCCAACAATTTACTTTTAGTTTGTGTACAATGCATCATATTATAGTGGATCATTTTTTTTTAGATTTCATTTTAATGCAATGACAACAAACGCATTCCCTATGAAAAAAAAATTAAATTATAAACCCACCCCCACTCTCTCTTTACACACAATTTAAAAAGACTTATATCCCACTACTTGTTTACATATCTATACCTTTAATTTCTGGGATATTTTATATGCACATTCCCAAATAATATATGGAATTTGCCCATGGTCCTTTAAAATCATGTATTCCTCTACATCCACTCATCCTCAATTGCATGTCTATGGCCCTTCATATTTCTATATAGGTCTACATAATTCCATGATTTCACATATTCATCCTTAATATTTACACAATGATCATGGGATTCTACCTTATCAATACAAATTTTTAAAAAATGAGCATACTTTCTAGTATCAATTGCATACACAATATTAATAAATTGAATCCTAATAGGATGAAAATTTCATGAAGAAAAAAAAACTACCAAAATCATGTCATAATGATCTATTGGCATCACCAATTTTAACTTCCAGAAGTACCTACACCCAAAGGACACATAAATAAATACAAATAAAAATTAAATCCCATCAAAAATTGTTTACATATAATTTAGCACACCCTTCTAAGTTACTCAATCATTGTCATCACCCTCTCATTATTGATATGAATTAAATTTTATTTGTACTATTCAACAACATTAAAAGATGATGCGTAAAGATGAGGTTCTAAGTGATTCATTCGGTGCCCCCTGAGTGATTATTTTGTACAAGCAATTGCCCCATAATGCTATCCCTTTCAATGTCTTGTTTCAAAGTAACTCCAAATATGTATAGTTTGTGTCTTCTTATGAATTTGACTTAACCAATAAAATGATTGCACCAATTTAAACTAGTTGACACATCCATCAAACCAAACCCAATGTTCTTTGGAGTCGATCCCATGATTTTTAAAATCATTAAAATTATATCAAAGTAGTATTAAACAAATAAAATGTCATGTTTACGGTCATCACTAAAAAAAAAATGACACTCTTTAATGACATCACAAGCATCTAGAGTATTGAATCTACCATCAAAGTTCTCATGTGCATGTCTATATATGATGTTTTCATATATAGTAACCAGGTCAAAATGATAGTATTAACTTTGTATCTCCCTTTGTGCAGCAAATGTATAGTTTTTTATGAAGTTAGCCACCAATAATATTGTGTCATTACGAAATACTTCATGAACTTGTTTGAACTGTAAATATTTTCACCTGCCCCCTTGAGAATGCTTGACAAGTTTGTATACTTGATCTCTAAACTTCAACATGAAATCTGTGATGGTAATGTCATATCCAAGCGAATCAATTTTTGTAGAGGTTTCCCCTAAAGAGGATATATGATTCAAAACAACATATTCATATCTCTTCCACTTCACCATGATATATATCAACCTAGGGTTGTAAATATTAATAGGAAACATTTTATCAAAGAGTGACAGATTAGCGTAATCATCACATTTTTTTTTGAAAAAACATATTCAATGCTTCAATTGCATAATATGAGGGAAATAAATTCATGAATAGATGAAGGAAGAGTGTCACTTGTAAAATGAGTTTTCAAGAAGTCTTTGAATGTCTCATAATACAATTGAAATTCCACATGGTAATGGCAATAACATGTGTCATAAACAATGTTTGTCTTAATGTACCAAGGTTTCAACTTATCAAATGTGTTAATCACAATTTGAACCCTAGGATTTATTTTCCCGAATGTTTTGAACAACTAAGCTCAAGTTATATCCAATATATTTTTTGCATGAGTTTCATGCATGCCTCAAGATACTCGTCAATGTACAACATGTTTCTCAATTGGAAAAACACAATATTTTGATTCCCAAATTCTATAACCTTCTCTTGAACACCTTATACAAGTTTGTCACAATAGGGATTCCTGCAAATAATATCCCAACAAGAAATTTCATTGGTTTGGTCAAATCAAACCCTAAATTTGTTATATCTTTGAAGTGTTCTTTTGGAAAATCTTAATAATTTTGACATTTTTGTCACCGACTGATTTCTCGATGCTTTGCAACCACCTACAGTTTCTTAAGTGATTTCTCTATGAGTGGCCTTGATATTATATGTTTTTTCCTTTCCAAATGTGATAAAGGCCCTAGCTATGTTTTTTGATATTTTATGTGACCTTCAATCAGAAAATTTAACACCCAATATTTCCCTTGCATCTCTTAAAGTTTTGGCTTTAACAAACCATGCAATATTTGAGCTTGTGCCATTATTGATTTATTTTCAAAAAACAATTGAAATATGTTATTCACATGCAAGTGCATTGTGTGATTAGAAATCATATAACTGTGAATATTTTTTTAACTATATATATATAAGGTGGTTGTGTCATAGCGAATCATCATCATCAATTTTTTTACAAAAATTGGCTTATGGCTAAGAGAGTCCTCGACTGTTATCCTACTGACAAACATATTACATTCATGTTTATACATTCGTGCAGTCATGTTGCAAATAACTTTAATAAATTGGCCAAGAAAGAAAACACATTTGTAATACATGTATCAAAGGGCTAATTCATTATATGGTTTGTCCTAAGATTCATCTTGACATGGGTCATTTTCTTATACTTCCATAAGCTCCACTACCTATCCTCCTTATTCTTCACCTAAGTTTTCAATGTGAGATATTGTCGAAGCCTGAATGTTTGAAGTAGATTGATATTTTTTTGGCAACACCATTTCCCTTAATTGTTGACATTCATGTTCCAGATTATCCATGAATTGAAGGAGTGTTGCAACCATTTGTTCAAGTGCACTTGTCCTCTGTCGCTCATGTTCTAAATTATCCATGTGTTTAAGGAGTGTTGCTACAATCTAATCAATTCCACTTGCCTTTCGCATGGCTTGCCTAAAATTCGCATTATTACCATCAACCATATCTTCATGTCCATGCAGAATGCACTTGATGTCACTCTAGGAGTGATCCATATTGTGGTGGGATGGACACCCAAGGCTATCAAATTTTTCCCAATAGAGACCCCAAAATCCAAAACCCCGAAGGGAAAACAAAGAACCACAGCTTACCAATAGGTGACCCGCCTAAAGGCTTGTTTGATGAAAAATACTCAATACTTACAAGTCCTCTGCACAGACTATTGATTGAGTTGCACCATGAGAAATTTATGTCACCATTTCCAGACCCATAGGCATAATATTTCCCATAAATGATAAAAACAATAGTAATGGAAGGGGGTTCAAATTTAATAGTTAGCATAACATAACACCCACTAAATTGTCTGTAGAACAAATCAGAAAGGAAAAGGTCTCTTTGGATATCAAAAAAAATTGCATAGAGACTAGTGTCAATTTTGTTTCTACATAGAGCCCAGATTCCAAAACCCCGAAGAAGAGGACGCTCGATACCTACCCACAGTCAATCTAGAATTCTTTAATCCAGAGTGATAATGGAAACTAGAGGAGGAAAAACAGAGAAACTACCCACAGGATTCCAAAATAAAATCTTGATGACTAGGATAGGATCGGGACAAACAATCCCACTGCAAAAACTATTACTCAAGTTATACTGCAAGAAAACTATGTCACCCTTCCACGACCCTTTAGCATTATTTGTTCTAGAATAAATAAGGAAAATTGCATTGATAGGGGTTTCATATTTAATACTCAACTGAATGGCACTACCTAGACTGTCTTGCAAACCATAAAGGTCAAAATCCCCATCAACCAACCCGAGTGCACTGCCTCTTCCAAAATCAACAAAGATGGCAAGGAGACTGGAAATTACAATTTAATATCTCAATAAACTAAGTGTATGCAAATAAGAGTGCTCAAGTAAAGGATAGAGAAACTTGGAAGTTGAAATAACCTTAAGTTGCAGGTCAATCACATTTGGAAAAGGAACTCCACCTCGATTTTCTTCATTACCAATGATCCATCTAGAGATACCACTGGCAAAATTTAAGAAAACCATCTCTATCTTTCCTGAAAAAATGTAGTCGTACATGCAAGATTGAATGCCCCTCTCAATTCGAGGTCCTACAATATGTGTGATACTTGGAACATTTATTCCAAACCTCTATTAGTTGTCATAGCAATTGAATGCACACTCCATGGGTTTCAAGGTATGGGGAAATTCAATTTTTCTACATTTATTATAATCACGCTTGTTTCAGCTCCAAGGAAGTCAATTGAATATTACTATAGCATATCTCCCTCAAACTGATGGTTAAATTGAATTTGTCAACAAGTGCTTGGAAGCATGATTGTGATGCTTTACTTCATAGTGACAATCCCAATGGGGTCTAGTGGTTACCTCTAGTAGAATGGTGGTATAATACAACTTATCATGGAGTCATTCAAATGATTCCCTTTGAGGTTGTGTATGGCCAAGATACCCCATCAATATTATACTACTTACTAGGAGTCTTTAATGTGCAAGAGGTAGATAAAAACCACACATCTCAAGATGACATTCTTTTCACTCTCAAGGATAATCTAGTCATGGATCAAAACAAGATGAAGAAGCAAGATGATCATCATCATTTAGAATTCCATTTTGAAGAGGGGATCAAGTGTTCCTTTACCTACAACCTTATAAGAATACATCCCTCAAAGAAAACCACCACCAAAATCTTTCTCCCAAGTTTTATGGCCCCTCTAAAGTCCTCAAACATCTTGGTCCAATGGATTACAAATTGGATCATCGTAGCAACTCTAAAATTCATCCAATCTTACATGTCTCCTACTTAAAGAAAGTAGTCGGAACTAATTGTTGTACTCAAACTAGCCTTCTAGAACTAGATGACTAAGGTTCCATCAAGTTGCATCTCAAGGTCGTCCCTAAAAAAAAAGAGCATCGCCTTCACCAGTGCACTATCCAAGAGGTATTGATACAATGGAAGGACACACATCCTAAGGATGCCACACAGGAACCAACATAGATCCTTCAACAATTCCCTCATCTCCAGCATTAAGGACAAGGATGCTTTATAAGAGGGAGGGAATGTTAGGGTCCTACCTTAACTCCCTTAAGTATATAGATAGGTCGCTATGTGTTGAGGACATCTCTAGTAAATAACGCCCATGTAGTAAATATAGTGTGAAATAAATAAATGTAAGAGGGCTTACTAGAATGTTCCACCTGCCAGAAAGTTCCTTTGCTAGAAATTTTCTAGGAGGTAGATAAAACTATATAAATAATTAGAAGCAATGTAATGAGATGTCTTGTGAAGTATATCGTAATCAAATATTTTCTCATTTGGAGCTTTCCACCTCGAAGAGGCAAGTGAACATTGCTCCCATCAATAAAGGTATAACATTTTATGGTGTTATGCTTCTTTTATTGCCTATTCCTATTACAATCTATCATTTCTATAATAAAGTTGGCTATATTATATTATTTATTCTGTGAATCTTCCAATTTTCTAATAAAGAACACCACAATTTGAGCATCTTGCTCATGGGATTGTTGATAAATCAACAATCATCGAATGTCTTCAGCTTTCTTTCTTTTCTTCTTTTTCCTCTTTCACACTCTAAACCACTCATCATTCAACACTCTCTAGTCAATATCCTTCTCCTTCCTCATTGTAATCCACACCTTTGCAATCCACAATTGTAAGAATATCCTCACATTTTCTCTCAACTTTTCCATCTTCTTTGCCTAGTTTACCTTCCTCATAGTCATTAACATATCCTCTATTGCTTGCTACAACTCATCTACCTTTAGAAATTTCTAGAAATCCCACCCAATGGAGCTCTATGCCACACTGCTCCCTCTCAATGGTGCTTACTACCTCCCAATAATCTCTCTCTTGCACCATTACTACAATTTTAATTAACACCACCTTTATTTATTACCAAAGCATATCCGCATTATCACCTTATTTTGTTGCAACCACTCCTTTGTTGTAATCATATTCATCTTGTTGGTGCATATTTACTCTCTTGCATCAACACTTCTTGCTACAACTACTTTATCTTTTCTTTGGTCCACTCCAGTTTCTTTGTTTTGTTTCATAATTCACTTCACCTATGACAAAGTCAACATAAAAATATTATGGTTATAAAACATTCCCATCCGCATCTGTTCCATTGTTACATCTGCAGTAACATCATCTCCTTGCAACTCCATTGTTGTAAGACCACTCTCTTCTACAATACCACCTTTTGTTGTAACACCACTCACTACTGCAACATCACTCATTTACAACTTTTCTACTACTTCTTCAGCTTGCTACACAAAATCCTTTACCTCAATATTTTCTTTGCAAACTTCTATTGCAATTCCTTCTTCTACACTCTCCTTTGGCTTGCTATCAACAACATGCTCTTCACACACACTTTCCTCAGTAGTTTTCTCAACAACATGCACCACATTGGCACACTCAATATCGTCCACAACCACAACTGAAAGAATTCATTTTTTTGTCTCCTCCCATTGCCTACTCTTATGCTTTCTTTTCATCTACACCTTGTCAATTATCAAGGATAAATGATAATCCTCCTCTAATGACCACATCCTCTCCACAATTATACTAATTTTAATGGACAACTTCAATCCAGCCAAAAACTACATGATCTTCTCCTCACTATCTTCTTCAAAATATTCATCTATTTTTCTACTTCAATTTCTCTAATATTGTCTTCATTTTCAAAGTATAATCAAAATATACAAGCTTACCTATCAATTTGGCGATCATCTTCTCCCAGTGTTTGATCTTATATTTGTCTCCCCATTTCTTGTCCCTCTTCAACTATTGTCACCAATCACATGCATAGCTCATCAATCTTCCACAAACAATTTGCACTCTATGGAGGTATTTAATCTAACAGTACTCAAAGTATTTCTACATGCCTTCTATCCAATCCATCATCCTTTCCATATCTACACTTCCAAACAATTATGGCATTTCCATCTCCATTTGGTGTTGCTTCACTTTCTCTACATCTTACACATCAATTTCATATTCACTATATGTGCCTTTTGGAAATATTCTATATTGAGCTAATTTTATGGCTTCCATCCTCTTCAACATCTTATACAACATTGCTATAATTTATTTTCTTCCAACCATTATATTTTCTTCAAAACCTCACTCTTTGTGACCTTTACCCAATGCTCTTTAAGACTGGAGTTGTATCTCCTCTTACAACATCTACCCAATCCTACCACTAGAAGCATGCTTCACTCACTCATTTAGATAACTCTACCCATAATTACACCCTTGCTAAATTCATCTACACTTTTATTGTTTTTACTACAACCAATGTTTCATAGAATCCCCCTTTTCACATGGTAACAATTCTATCCAACTCTCATATTTTGCTAGAATTGTACCAATCCATTGGGATTTTACTTGCTTTGATACTACTTGATATAAAGTGGTCACTCCTAAATTTCTTATGAGCTTTTTCTCTTATTTTCACTTGATTGATTTTTTATGTTTTGTCTATTTTAATCTTTATTCCTAGCTTTATATGAATTTTATATTGTTTTGATTTTAAAATTGTCAAATTAAATATCGAAAAACTCATATTTGCTTGAAACTACTACAATGTCCAAACATAAAGTTTGATTAAACTAAAATTTTGATTGTGAGAAAAAAAATACTTAAACTTGTATTTTTCTCATAAAATCCTCATCATGTGTTAGTATAAACTTTAATAAAACTAAAATTTTGATTATGAGAAAAAAAAATATACGAAAATCGTTAAACTTGTAATTTTCGCATACAATCCCCATTCGAGTACGACACAAAAGTTTAATCAAACCAAAATTTTGATTGTGATAAAAAAAAATACGCAAGAACAAAACCCTTGTATATTAAAGTAAAGAAAATAAAACAAAAGTAACTTGGAAGATAATTGCAAATACTTCGATCAAAATGTTCTCTTTATATTACACTATTACTTTGACAAAATGATAAATATAGCGTATTATCTCAAAAATGGCCAAACGGCCATGGAGTATGGAACAAATTCATCAACTTATTAAAAGATTCACCATTTATTTAGTAATAATAATAAAATGGTAAAATGTAATAAATGAAGAACTTCACTCACTTAAAAGTAGTGGATCATAGTCAACACCCCAACGGGTTACTGGAATTCATGTATTTATGGTCAATTATTCATGTTTTCCATCTATTTGGTTGTTTTTCATTGAGTTGTTTCAACTATATTCATGATTTTTATGAACATGTAATTAAATTGAAAAGACATAAAATATGACATGTAATCTTTATAAATAATATGATAATTATTTTCATCATTTTTTTTTAAATCCATTATAACCATGTCACTGATTTGATATTCAAAAACATTATCTAAGTATGGTTCCAACAATTTATTTTTAGTTTGTGTACAATGCATCATATAATAGTGGATCGTTTTTTCTAGATTTCCTTTCAGTACAATGACAACAAACACATCCTCTATGCAATAAATTTAATGTATAACCCTTCCCTCTCTTTACACACACAATTTAAAATGACTTATATCCAACTACTTGTTTACATTTCTACACTTTTAATTTCTAGGATATTTTATATGTACATTCCCAAACATTATCTGAAACTTGCACATAGTCCTTTAAAATTATTGATTCCTCTACTTCCACTCATCCTCAATTGCATGCCCATGGTCTTTCATAGTTCTATTCAGGTCTATATAATTCCATGATTTCACGTATCCATCCTTAATATTTTCACATTGATCATGGGATTCTACTTGATCAATGCAAACTTTAAAAAAGTGTGCATACTTTCTAGTATCAATTGCATACATAATATTAATAAATTGAATCCTTATAAAGTGAAAAATTCATGAAAAAAAAACCCTACCACAATCATGTCATAATGATCTATTGGCATCACCAATTTTAACCTCCTAGAAGTACCTACACCCAAAGGACACAAACAAATAAATACAAATAAAAATTAAATCCCATCAAAAATTGTTTACATATAATTTAGCACACCCTTTTATGTTACTCAATCATTGTCCTCACCCTCTCATTATTGATATGGATTAAATTATATTGGTACTATTGAACAACACTAGAAGATTATGCGTAAATATGAGGTTCTAAGTGATTCATTTGGTGCCCCTTGACTGCTTATTTTATACAAGCAATTGCCCCATAATTCTCTCCCTTTCCATGTCTTGTTTCAAAGTAACTCCAAATATGTCTAATTCATGTATTCTTATGAATTTGACTTAACCAATAAAATGATTACACCAATTTAAACTATTTGACACATCCATCAAACCAAACCCAATATTCTTTGGAGTCGATCCCATGATTTTTGAAATCATTAAAATTATATCAAAGTAGTGTTGAACAAAGAAAATGTCATGTTCATGGTCATCACTAGTACAAAAATGACATTATTCAATGACATCTACAGTATTGAATCTACCATCAAAGTTCTCATGGGCATGTCTATGTATGATGTTTTCATATATAGTAACCAAGTCAGAATGATAGCATTAACTTTGTATCTCCCTTTGTGCAACAAATGTACAGTTTTCTATGAAGTCAACCACAAATAATATCATGTCATTAGGAAATACTTTGTGATCTTGTTTGAACTGTAAATATTCTCACCTAGCCCTGTGAAAATGCTTGACAAGTTTGTATACTTGATCTCTAAAATTCTACAAGAAATCTGTGATGGTAATGCCATCTTCAAGCGAATTATTTTTTGTAGAGGTTGCCCCTAAAGAGGATATGTGATTCAAAACAACATATTAATATCTCTTCCACTTCACCATGATATATATCAACCCATGGTTGTACAGATTAATAGGAAACATTTTATCAAAGAGTGACATATTAGTGTAATCATCACTTTTTTTTGTAAAAATTATATTCAATGCTTCAATTGCATAATATGAGAGAAATAAATTCATGAATAGATGAAGGAAGAGTGTCACATGTAAAATGTGTTTTCAAGAAGTCTTTGAATGTCTCATAATAAAATTGAAATTCCACACGATAATGACAATAACATGTGTCATGAACAATGTTTCCCTTGATGTGCCAAGGTGATGCAGGAGCATCGGAAAAAAAAAATCCATTTTTATTTCTAGAACATCTAGAATGCAATTACGAAGGAAGTGGGATTCCTAAAATTTGAATTTGATTGAATTAGGATAGAAGGAAATAGAGATTCGATCTATTTTTCTATGTAATAGCTAGGGTTTTGTATTTAGTTAGTAAGTTAGAAGAATAAGGATCACTTCAATCTTCACTTTAATTAGATTATGAGATCATATCATAATGGATACGGAACTAGTCGAATTTGTTTAAATGTATAATCCAAAACCTTGTAACAGTGGGATTTGGAGAAATGTGGAGATTTAATCAATTGTTATTTGAATACATGCTTTCCTATCCCGGTTTTATTCTATAACTTGTGCTCTGTGTAGTTGATTCATAAGAAAAGTCGTGTTTCATAATCCATAGAACTCGAACATGTTTGTGACCTTCATATGACAATTCGTCCCATTGAGATTGTAATGTTGTAATTCCAAGAGGTCTTTGTAAGAAGGTGTGAATTAGTTGTTGACTCACAAAGAGATTTTATTACAGAACATGTGAGAGAATGTTAGGGTCCTAACCCGCACATAGGTAGAACAATATATTTGGATGTAATAAAGGTCAATATTAATAAGGCCTTGCAATAAAATAGAATAATTCGAATGTAAGAAGACATAATAGAAGCTTTCACTTCTAGAAGGATCTTCCTCTAGATGCTTCTTTTGATAGACATATTTAGTATAAATAGGAGTCAAGGGTATGAGAACCCTAGCTTGGATATTATTGTAATAGATCTCTGCTCGACTGGAGGTTTCCCCCTTGAAGAGGCCCATGAACATTGCTCTCAGAATCAAAGTGTTATTTCTGTTGTTATTCTTATATCATTTCAGTGTTATTGTGGTGATTATTCTAGTTATATTGTTGTTATACTACCATTTCTAGCATTTTATTTCTGTTCTGCATACTTTTTATATATGGTATATTACAAGTGGTATCAGAGCACTTTCCTAGGCATAAACTATGGGTAATTTTTTTTCAGGGTAGAGACGTATTCCGACGTCTTTAAGCCACAGAGATCTGTCGTTACGTGCATACACCCACGGTTGAGGGATTCATACACGCATGAAATACAAGTGGTTCTTAAGTGCACATCTGTTGGCCACCCTTGTAACCCATGTTGGTACCCCTTTGAGTGGTAGCGCATCAGATATCACCTGTGTACGGATTGGCCTAGATTTCCTAAAGCACTCTTTAGATAAACCGATCGGCCGCCTGACTGCTATAGTGCCACCGAGAACAGCAATTGGGAAGATACTCTCTAGTTCCTGGGTAGTTGGGTAGTACATCTAAGGGTAAGGTATATCCTCCTTAGTTGGTGCCCTGAGATAATGGGTCGAGTACTACCGTTAGACCCCGCACGTATATCAGAGAGCTATAGCACAGGGCAAACCCTTGTCTGTAGAACCCTTGAATACCTAACCCTTAGGGACAGAAACACAAACAAATTAAAATAGACAAGATCTATTGCCACGCAACTGTGTTCGGGTTTCCAAGTAAATACACATTTATTTCTGGTTAAGAATTTGGGCATTTCCTCTCTGCAGTATTCTTCAGACCGGAGTATAACTCTGCAGGTGTAAAAAAAAACTTTGGAAATTTTTTCACCATTATTTGAGACCTATTCCATTGGATTCATCTCTCCGCCCTTATCACATTCATCCATATAATTTTTCGGCAAAAATTTTGACGTCGCCCGCCCCTTTTCAGTTACCCCATCCTCATGGCCTATACCCGTAGCCAAGACTTGGAAGCTCACTTCAACACCTTGCAATCTCATCTCATCGAGACCCAACAAGAAGTGAAACAACTCAGTGCCAATGTTGCTACCATCAATACAACCATGCAGTCCTCAATGGAGGAAATCAAACAAGACCTCATGACCCAACTTGAATCTGTCTTTTCGGTACTCTACACCAAACTGCATATCCCTACAGATAACCCTTCCTCTTCCTCACCTCCACATATTGAAGGTGACCATTCCTCTCATTCCATAACTTTTAGAACCATCACTTTCAACGTGACCTATGCCTTCCATGGGTGGATGTGACCAAATTTGATGGCTCGAACCCCATTGGTTGGGTAACCCAAATGGAACATTATTTYTCTTTATACGGCATTACAGATGACTTGGCCAAACTCTGGTATGGTTTTCTCCATCTAGATCAAGAACGTTGGCAATGGTGGCAATGGAGAAAAACTTATCATCAAGGGTATATTGCTTGGACACACTTTGTGGCAGAGCTTTATGAATGCTTTGACACTGACACCAACCATTTGGGTTGTTTGACAAAGTTGAAACAATCAGGAATAGTGGAAGACTTTATAGTTGCCTTTGAGCACCTGGCTTTTCGGACAGAGGGCATGTCTGATGCCTTTTTCCGAGAATGTTTTATCAATGGCCTCAAGGATGAGATTCACGCCCATGTCCTCATGGCTTGGCCTCAGAGTTGGGTGGAGGCTACTAAAAGAGCTAAATAAGCACAATAAGTTGTATCTTCTCAAAACCGGAAACCCTCCTTTATCCCTCGCCCTAAACCAGTAAATCCCACTACTGCCTCCGCTCCACTAAAGATCCAAAAATTGACCAGGGCTGAAATGGTTGATTGCCAACTAAAAGGCTTTTGTTATAATTGTGATGACAAATATTTCCCGGGCCACAAGTGTAAGGAACAAAAGTTGTTTATGGCCATCTCCAAGGATATTTCAGAAGAGGATATTGAAACTCCCCTTGTGTCTGAGTCACCTGAAACCCCCGACATAACCCCTCCCTCAGACCCTCCCGAAGTAGAACCGTTCATTTCCCTCAATGCTCTCATTGGCTTCTCCGCTCCCCAAACCCTCAACCTAATCAGTTACATCAAGCATCGGAAGGTCATCATTCTAGTTGATAGTGGAAGCACCCATAATTTTATTCATCGCCACATTGCCCAAGAAACTCATTGCTACATCCATGCCGTCAATAATTTTCAAATCATGATTGCCAATGGTGGCTCCATGAAATGTGGAGGGCGTTGTGAAAATGTGTCTCCAAATTGGTGACTACCACCTCAAATATCATATGTTTTTTATAGACATGGGCGGGTGTGACATTATGTTGGGTGCAGACTGGCTAAGGACTTTGGGTCCCATTGTCATGGATTTTAAGGAATTAACCATGAAATTTGACCAAGAGGGCCACCAATATAAGTTCCAAGGAATCATTGTTGGTTCACCTGAGATCATTAGTTCCCATCGCATGGAAAATCTACTCAAAAAGCGTCATTCTGGTGTTATTGCTCAAATCCATTCCATCCAAGCAAGAGAAACACCCTCGGTGCTGCAAGACCTCCAAGCCATCCTTTCTAAACATCAATTGGTCTTTTCCACTCCTCGGGGACTCCTTCCTTCACGTGGTGTTAATGATCATTCCATTCCCCTTGTACCTGGAAGCCTTCCTCCCAATATTCGTCTGTATCGTCACCCCTTTTCCCAAAAAAATGAAATTGAGAAAATGGTCCAGGAACTCCTTAATGCAGGCATTATCCTCCCTAGTACGAGCCCCTACTCTTCTCATGTGGTCATGGTTCTGAAGAAAGAAGGTTCTTGGTGAATGTGTATGTTAGGACCACACAATGTACTTTTTTTGCTATACTTTTTGCCACTATTATACTCTTGATCACCCATATTTAGACTCATACTATCACTTTATCTTATCATCCCAAAGGTATACAACGCCCCTTCTCATTACTATATGTTTAATCTGTTTTGCATAATATTTTACATCACTCTCGTACTTGACCATTGATTAGAAATGCATAAGTGTTCAAAACTGCAGATTAGCACTTGAGGCCTATTGTTGAAACACAGAACTGTCCAAGGTCGTTGTTGCTGAAACACAAAACCGATGCTGAAACACAGAGCTGCTATACAGTCCGAGGTCGCAGTTGCTGAAACACAGAACTGATGCTGAAACACAGAGCTATCATACAGTTCGAGGTCACTGATGCTGAAACACAGATTTGTCATATAGTTCGAGGTCGCAAATGTTGAAACATAGAGCTGTTACACAGTCCGGAGTCGCAGATGCTGAAACATGGAGATGTTACACAGTCAAGAGTTGCAGATGCTGAAACACAGAGGAAACCGCCAGGACCGACGATGCTGGAACACAAAGGAAGCCGTTACAGTCAGCGGTCAACAAAGCACTAACCGTCGCTCCTACACAATGTCGACACAGTCAAGAGCGCAATTCACGTGGCTAAAACAGCCCGCGAATTGCGATGTTGAAACAGCATCAGCAGCAATGAGAAGAAGTTGTTACACCAACCGTAACAGCAATACCTCATTCAGCTCCTGTAATAGCATTCTGTTGCGTGAGACTAGGACATCCTATGTTGGTTTGGAAAGTAGATCCGACTAAAGATAGGACTCATATACACATTGTAATTTATTGTATCGAAGGAGTTCCCTCTTTAAATAAGAGGAAATCATCATTCGAGGGATCCAAGTTTTTATGTATTGAAAAGCTTCAGAGGAGGGACAGACTTCATTTTCAGACTATAATATGATATTTTGATAGATGAATAAAAGACTGCTTTGAATATCCTTCTCTAGATTTCTCATTTCAAGGTAATCTTGTGAGAAGGGAGGGCCCACCTTCTTCACAAGATTCACCCGTTAGTTGTAGAAGTGTGTTAGTACAATCTTTGTTTATGCTTTAATTAACTTTTGCTTGTTGAAACACTACTTTTAATGAATTCTTCTTTGCTGAAACACTACTGAACTTTGTCTTAGTTTATTGAATGAAATTCGTAATTCTTTTTATTAGGAATCTTGTGTGATGATTTTATGAGGCTAGCCAGAGATTGGGTTAAGGGTTCCTGCTCAGAAAGGAAGGGATCAGAATATCCCGTTCTCTGTAGATTTCAATTACTTCTGCAAGTGTGCTAGCCAGAGATTGGGTTAAGGGTTCCTGCTCAGAAAGGAAGGGATCAGAATATCCCGTTCTCTGTAGATTTAAATTACTTCTGCAAGTGTGCTAGCCAGAGATTGGGTTAAGGGTTCCTGCTCAGAAAGGAAGGAATCAGAACATCCTGTTCTCTGTAGATTTCAATTTACTTCTGCAAGTGTGCTAGCCAGAGATTGGGTTAAGGGTTCCTGCTCAGAAAGGAAGGAATCAGAACATCCTGTTCTCTGTAGATCTCAATTACTTCTGCAAGTGTGCTAGCCAGAGATTGGGTTAAGGGTTCCTGCTCAGAAAGGAAGGAATTAGAACATCATGTTATCTGTAGATTTCAATTACTTTTGCAAGTGTGCTAGCTAGAGATTGGATTAAGGGTTCCTGTTCAGAAAGGAAGGGATCGGAACATCATGTTCT
>JZKD02S1673623.1:756406-770799 GCA_000966675.3 Picea glauca
AAAGGAAGGGATCAAAATATCCTGTTCTCTGTAGATTTCAATTACTTCTGCAAGTGTGCTAGCCAGAGATTGGGTTAAGGGTTCCTGCTCAGAAAGGAAGGAATCAGAACATCCTATTCTCTGTATATTTCAATTTACTTATGCAAGTGTACTAGCCAGAGATTGGGTTAAGGGTTCTTGCTCACAAAGGAAGGAATCAGAACATCCTGTTCTCTGTAGATCTCAATTATTTCTGCAAGTGTGCTAGCTAGAGATTGGGTTAAGGGTTCCTGCTCAGAAAGGAAGGAATCAGAACATCATGTTCTCTGTAGATTTCAATTACTTTTGCAAGTGTGCTAGCTAGAGATTGGATTAAGGGTTCCTGTTCAGAAAGGAAGGGATCGGAACATCATGTTCTCTGTAGATTTCCTTATTTCTGCAAGTGTGCTAGCCAGAGACTGGGTTAAGGGTCCCTGCTCAGAAAGGAAGGGATCAGACTATCATGTTCTCTGTAATTCTCAATTTCACAAGTGTGCTAATCAGAAATAGGGCTAAAGGTTCCTGCTTAGAAAGGAAGGAATTGGATGGCCTTGTTCTCTACTAGATAGAGTTAATTTCCTCTGCATTACTGTTTTCATGAAAGAGTGTTAATCAGAATTAAAATACTAAAGTCTCTGTTGAGAGTAAGGGTCATGTTCTCTGGTTGCAGAATAGTTGTTATTTCCTGTTGCAAATTGTTATTTTAATGTAATCCAGGATTCTTTAGATTAATTTTTAAGATCTGCAATAGGTAGGTTGCTTTCCTGTGATTTAAATCAGAACTTCAGTTCATTCAAAGCAAGCGTGATTAGTATAGTTTCTTTTACTACAACTTTAAGTTGTTTTTGGAATTGAGCATATATAGTGCATGGTTATCTTTGAAATAACAGATTTCCCTGGGTTGACAATTCATGTATCACTTGGTTGTTTGAATTAATTGAGCAATTATAGTGACCAACAGTGTCCTGACTTTCGTGCCCTCAACAAACTTACCATTAAAGACAAATTTCTCATTCTTTTCATTGATGACCTCCTGGATGAACTGAGTGGCACCCAATTCTTTACTAAAATTGATCTTAGTTCGGGCTACCACCAGATACGTATGAAAGAGGCAGACATTCCCAAGACTGCCTTTAGAACTCATGAGGGCCACTATGATTTTTTGGTCATGCCCTTTGGCTTGTGTAATGCCCCCTCCACCTTCCAAAGCCCCATGAATCATGTCTTCCGTCCTTTTCTCCGTCATTTTGTCTTAGTTTTCTTTGATGATATCCTCATCTATAGCAAGACCTGGACAGAACATATATCTCATGTGCATCGAGTTCTCCATCTACTCTCTCAGCACCAACTTTTCCTGAAACAGTCTAAATGTGATTTTGGCACCTCAGAAGTAGAGTACTTGGGTCATTTGGTTGGAAAGGATGGCGTTAGGGTGGATACTAAAAATATTGAAGCTATGAAAGACTAGAATCACCCAAAGACTCTCAAAATCTTGCGTGGATTTCTGGGCTTAACAGGTTATTATCGCAAGTTTGTTAAGAATTACGGAAAGATTGCAGCACCTCTCACTGCTCTCCTAAAAAAGAACTATTTCACTTGGACTCCAGTTGTTGCTCAATATTTTCAAACCTTGAATATGGCCATGTGCACCACTCCAATCCTAGCCCTTCCTGATTTCAAAAGACTTTTTTCTTGGAATGTGATGCTTCAGGAAAAGGAATTGGTGTTGTCCTTATGCAAGAGGGTCGGTCTTTGGCCTTTACCAGCAAGCAACTATCTGAAAGAAATCTGGGCAAATCTATCTATGAAAAGGAAATGTTGTCTATTATGCATGTCATTGATTTGTGGCACCCTTATCTACTGGGGCAATGCTTCCAAATTAAGACAGACCATCAAAGTCTCAAGTATTTTTTGGACAACGCATTTCCTCCCTAGAGAAACAAAAATGGATAACTAAGCTATTTGGATATGATTATGAGATCATTTACAATAAAGGCAAAGAAAATGTGGTTGCGGATGCACTTTCTCGCAAATATGAAGATGAAGGATCCCTTTTTTATCTTTCCTTCATTGTACTAGATTGGCTCCAAGTTGTTCGCCAAGAATGGCTACAAGATCCCAAAAGTTTGCAGTTGATCCAACAATTGCAGTCCAGTGCTCCAACTCCCCCAGGGTACTCTTGGCTCCATGATGAGCTTCGATACAAAGGTCATTTTTATTTTTAAGTAAACAATCAAAGATTAAATCCACGGTACTTTCTAAGCTTCATGCTACACCGACAGTGGGGCACTTCAGGTTCACGAAAACCTATGACAGGGTCAAACGTTCTTTTTTCTGGGATGGTATGAAACAGGACATTCATAATTTTGTGGCCGACTGTGATGTGTGTCAACGCAACAAGGGAGAAACAGACAAATCTCCAGGCACACTACAACTGCTCTCGATTCCACCTGCTATTTGGAAGGACATCTCTATGGATGTTATTACAGGCTTACCCAAATCGGGAAATAAATCAGTCATCGTGGTGGTTGTTGATCGCCTTTCCAAGTATGCTCATTTTTGCACTCTTCAACACCCGTTTACAACATCCACGGTGGCTCAAATTTTCATGGATCGGGTCTTCAAGCTCCATGGAATGCCACACTCTATTGTTTCTTATCGTGACCCCACTTTCACAAGTAATTTTTGGCAAGAACTATTCAAGCTACAAGGCACCCAATTGCATCTCAGTACAACTTATCATCCCCAGACTGATGGTCAAACAGAATTTGTCAACAAGTGTTTGGAAACATATTTGAGGTGTTTTTCCTCTGAAAAGAAAAATTAGTGGGCTCAATGGTTACCCCTAGCTGAATGGTGGTACAACACTTCATACCATACAGCTACACGCATGACTTCTTTTGAAGAGGTATATGGACAGAAGCCACCTTCAGTTCTCTCATACTTACCTGGTGTCTCGAATGTCTAGGTGGTTGAAAAAATACTTACAGCTCGAGAGGCTATTCTCCATACCCTCAAAGAGAATTTGGTCATGGCACAGAATCGCATGAAGAAATAAGCAGATCAAGGTCGCTCTGAACGTCAATTTGAAGAAGGGGATCAGGTGTTTCTTCACCTGCAACCTTACAAGCAAAATTCCCTCAAGGCCGAGCATTGTCAGAAGCTAGCACCCAAATTTTATGGTCCTTATACAGTTCTCAAGTGTGTGGGATAGGTGGCCTATCAGTTATCTTTGCCCAGTCATTCGAAGCTACATCTTGTTTTTCATGTTTCCTGCTTAAAGAAGGTGATCGGAACTAAGTTCCAAATTCAAACCGACCTTCCCAAGTTAGCCAAAGAATGATCCATTTGGCTACAAACACAAGCAGTTTTGGACCAGCGTGAGCGTCGCTTGCATCAGAGAACCATCAAGGAAGTGTTAATCCAGTGGAAAGATACAACTCCACCAGATGCCACTTGGGAACTAGCTACCATTCTGCAGCAATTTCCAAATTTCAAGCCTTGAGGACAAGGCTATTTTTAAGGGGGAGGACATGTTAGGGTCCTAACCCGCACATAGGTAGAACAATATATTTGGATGTAATAAAGGTCAATATTAATAGGGCCTTGCAATAAAATAGAATAGTTTGAATGTAGGAAGACCTAATAGAAGATTCTGCTTCTAGAAGAATCTTCCTCTAGATGCTTCTTTTGATAGACATATTTAGTATAAATAGGAGTTGAGGGTATGAGAACCCTAGCTTGGAGATTATTGTAATAGATCTCTGCTCGACTAGAGGTTGCCCCCTCGAAGAGGCCTGTGAACATTTCTCTCAGAATCAAAGTGTTATTTATGTTGTTATTCTTATATCATTTTAGTGTTATTGTGGTGATTATTCTGGTTATATTGTTGTTATACTCCCATTTCTAGCATTTTATTTATGTTCTACATACTTTTTATATCTGGTATATTACAGACAAGGGGCGTCTTTGAGTTTTTTTCTTCTTGTGGGTTAAGTTTGTTCTAGCATATTCTATGAACCCATAGCTTAGCACCTAGTGCTTGGAATGTCAGATCTGGAATTAAAATATGTTGACAGCATTGGTTCTGAGACAGAGCACACATAGCTTGATCTTGGTAAGACAAATTTTGTGGAACCGTTGGGTTCAAGGATCGAGACAAAACACATAATCAACATTCTCATCAATTGGGATCAGTGAAATGGTGGTATGTGTTAAGTTTTTTGGTCCATATCAATTCCTGTAGTGCTTTGGCATTAAAGTTGTGTATTTGTTTCCCTATAGATGATGCATATAAAATTTCAAAATTTTGATTCCCTTTACCAGTTATCCAACAATTGATTTTTAAATTAAAACCTCAACAGCTAATTAGGTAATGGAAAGAATTTGAATACGGTGACAAAGTATTAGGTTGAGGATTATGGATGTGTTATGAGTTAATTGTATAAATTGTTTAAGTGGTTTCTTTACTTAATAGAGGAAGAGACTCCCAGTCAATATTCTTATTTGAGGAATGGGCGGAGCTACAAGGTTTCATGAGTGGGAAATTGTTTCTTTCACCTGAACCATTAATGGTATCAGATCTGAATTCAATTGACAGTACAGTTGTCCCCATAAGTAATTTTTTGTGCCAAGAGATGGCATTCAGGATCAAAGGAGGTCGAGGAAGAGGACGTTGACATGTTGGAAATGCAGAGGTGATGGAAGAGATAAGAGATTTGTAAGCAAGTATGGAAGCTATGGAAGTTTTCAAACATCGAGATCTCGAAGTAGGGGATATCAGTGAGTTGGAAGAGGAATCTCCAGAATAAGCAGAAGCAGTGGAAGAAACTGCAAAAGCTGGATTGTTAAGGTCAGTTTTAAGTTTTGGTTCGAGGCCAAAAGCATAGATACCTACATATAGTGGTAGTTCAGATCCAGAAGAACTAACAGATTGAATAACTCACTTAGACAAGTACTTTGATTATGAAGAGGTGAATGAGGAAAAACTAGTGAAGTTTGTTGTCACAAGGCTGAGAGGACACGCAGCCTTATGGTGGGATGGAGTCTAGGAAGAAAGGAAGCACAAGAATAAATCCATGATTAAAATTTGGATCATAATGGTTTCCAACTTGAAAGATAAGTTCTTACCAGAGGACTATCAGTTGATTTTATTTCGAAAGATTCAGAACATGGGGCAAAAATTAACGACAAATATAGAGTATATGGAGGAATTTTATAAAGTGAACATTAGAGCATGTCATATAGATGATAATCCTGAGAGGGTGGCGAGGTATGTCAATGAACTAAGATTTGATATTCAGGATGATTTTATTTTGATGGAATTAAGGTCAGTTGAAGATGCATATCAGTTTGCATTGAAGGAAGAAGAGAAATTGCCTAAGAAACAAAACCAAAAGAATAGAGGGAGGAATTTTACTAAAGGAAGAGAACAGACTAGCAGCAGAGGAAAATTTCAGCCTTATAAGGAGGAAGAAAGTAGTTCAGGAAATCAGACAACAAGAGGAGGTGAGTTTAAAGGAAGAAGATATTTCTATAGAGGTCGAAGTAGAGGTAGAGATCATCAAGTCAGATGTTACACTTGTGGTCAGATAAGCCATATGTCAGGGGATTGTCTGGAGAATGTTGCAGGACAAAGGAATGTACAAGTTGTTCAAGCTGAAAATGAACCTATAGATGGAGAAGCACATATTGAATTTCTGGCAGCGGGAGAAGCCCTATTGTTGAAAAGAGTATTGTTGAAGCCGAATAAGGAAGTACATGAACCGACTCGAAGGAAAAACTTATTTAGTGCAATATGCAAGGAAAAAGGTAAGTGTTGTAAATTGATTATTGATAATAGCAGTATTGATAATCTAGTTTCTATAGAGATGGTGGAAAAATTGGAATTGAAAAGGATGACACATCCTACCCCATACAAGGTTTCTTAGTTGCAGAAAGGTCATCAAGTGTTGGTGAATGAGCAATACAAGGTAGAGTTCCAGATTGGAGGATATAAGGATCAAGTGTTGTGTGACATAGTGCCTATGGATTTTTCTCATTTTCTACTAGGAATACATTAGCAATATGACATAAGTGTGAGTTATGATAGCATAAATAACACTTACACTTTTGAGAAGGATGGAAGGAAATGTTAAGAACCAAATACCTAAATACAAAATATCACAAAAGATCCAAAGATATATGAATACAATCACCACACAAGATATATGAAACCATATAGAAAACCACAACTTTATTATAAAAACCCTTGAGGTAGGGAAACACCATACATTGGATCCTATTATGGAAGAGATCCTCTCCTGTTCACTTGCCTCTTCGAGGGGGAATCCTCCTATTGAGTTTCAACTCCAAATGCAATACTTCTCTTCATGTCTCATTACATTGCTTGAACCCCTTTATATAGTGCTACCATCACCTAAGAACATTCTAAAGGAGTAATCTTCTAGAAGTAGAACCTTCTAAGAAGTCCTCTTACATTTATTATATCTAATTACCCATTTATTATATATAACTACCATAGTGGGCCTTATTTAATAATATAGTGGACCTAGTCCACCTTACATTTATTGACCTTCACTATTATCACTATGGGCCCTCTGGGCCCCCCCACTACCTCTCTAGCTACCTTACATTCCATCCCCCTTATGAAAGCGTTGTCCTCAATGCTTGATGTACAACCATATACCAGGGTCCCATGGATAATTGTGTACCATAATGTTGAAGAAGACTGGAGAACCAAGGTCCCATGTAGAAAGGAAATCCACCATGTTGAAGTAGTCCAACCACCATTGTAAGCCCGGGTCCCATGTCCAAGTGCTCATGTGAACTCCTAGTGAAATATTTTGGAACCCAATAACCAACTCAAAATGATGCTCCAAAGACTAACACATGTCATGTGGATCCAAATAAGAATATCCATCCACATAGTGGAAAAGGTTCATAGTAGAATCTGGAAGGAATAATACCACTGTAGAATATGCAGGATGGACACTGGTAATAATCATTGGCTCTCGATTTGTCATATTGATTCTCTCTACATAAGGTGGATTAGAGTCATCAAATAAAATATGAAAGTGGTTGTCATCCCAGAAATGACAACTATCCATATACCAATCATCAAAATCAGTCTCAAAATCATACCAAGCATATATTTCTTGATTATATTCATCCTTGATGTCCTCCATAAGAAATATATGTTGCATGTTATCCAATGAATCTCGAATACTACGGAAATTATCATTGAGGCCATTTGCAAGGTCATGCAATCTAGCATCCAATGTGTCATACAATTTGGATTTGAATGCTTCAAGAATTACCTTGAGGGTTTGAGAGGAAATAGCCATCTGAGCACCCTATGAACTCTTCAGTCCCACATCCATCATGAAAAAACCCAAAAAATAGAACAATAACTTACTGCAGAAAATTGCGGCGTTTTCCGGAAAAACCCTAAAAAACTGTTGAATTTAAAATGTCCATAACTTCACTTCCCGGACTCCGTTTCAGTTGATTTGTTTTTTGAAATTGGGTGAAATTGTGAGAGGAACTCGGATATTTAATTTTTTTGGAAAAATTCAGCCTCCAGATGCTACATAAATAAATAAGCAATCGCGTCGTCGTCTGCGGAAAAAACCCTGAAAAATTACAGATTTTAAAACTTCAATATCTTGACTTCCTGGACTCCGTTTCAGACCATTTGTTTTTTTAACTTGGGTGTTTTTATGAGAGGAACTCAGATCCACAACTTTTTTCTGCAAATTTTTCACAGAAATATACTGAAAATTTCTAGAATGTTGCGGCCCTCTTTTTCTTCTCCGAAAAAAAAATTATGAAAAAATAAAAAATATTTGCCCACAATGTCTGCCAAGGAAAGTGCTTTGATACCACTTGTTAAGAACCAAATATCTGAATACAAAATATAAAAATATATCCAAATATATATGAATACAATCACCACACAAGATATATGAAACCATATAGAAAACCACAACTTTATTATAGAAACCCTTGAGGTAGGGCAACACCATACATTGGATCCTATTATGGAAGAGATCCTCTCCAGTTCACTTGCCTCTTCAAGGGGGCATCCTCCTATTGAGCTTCAGCTCCAAATACAATACTTCTCTTCATGTCTCATTACATTTCTTGAGCCCCTTTATATAGTGATACCATCACCTAAGAACATTCTAGAGGAGAAATCTTCTAGAAGTAGAATCTTCTAAGAAGTCCTCTTACATTTATTATATCTAATTACCCATTTATTATATCTAACTACCATAGTGGGAATTATTTAATAATATAGTGGACCTAGTCCACCTTACATTGAATGACCTCCACTATTATCTCTATGGGCCCTCTGGGCCCCCCCCCACTACCTCTCTAGCTACCTTATATAAGGATCAAGTGTTGTGTGACATAGTGCCTATGGATGTTTCTCATGTTCTACTAGGAATACATTGGCAATATGACATAAGTGTGAGTTATGATGGCATAAATAACACTTACACTTTTGAGAAGGATGGAAGGAATCATACCCTCATACCCTTGAAGGGTGAACAATATGAAGAAAAAACCAGTCCAAAGGTGATGTTGGTTGGTGGGAAAGACTTTTTGAATCAAATACAAAATGAAGAGGTAAATTTTGTTTTGGTTAGAAAGCCTAGAGTTATTTCAACCAATACAAATTTATATGATTTACCAATGGAAGTTCATAATTTATCGAATGAATATGTCGATATTGTAGTAGATGAATTACCTAATGAATTACCACCAGTTAGAAGTATAATTCATCACAATGATTTGATCCATGGAGCAAGTTTTCCAAATAAAGCAGCTAATAGATTGACCCCAACAGAGAATGAGGAAATCAAGAAGCAGGTGCAAAAGTTATTGGACAAAGGGCTAATCAAGGAAAATGTAAGTCTGTGTGTTGCACCTATAGTGTTGAGCCCAAAGAAATATGGAGAGTGGAGAATGTGCATTGAATCCAAAGCCATAAACAAGATCACCATTAAGTATAGATTTCCTTTACCATGCATGGATGATTTGATGGATTGTTTAAGTAGTGCCACATATTTTACAAAGATTGACTTAAAGAGTGGATATCATCAAATTAGGATAAGGGAAAGTAACGAATGGAATACAACCTTCAAAACTAATGATGGACTGTATGAATGGTTAGTCATGCCTTTTGGTTTGAAAAATGCCCCTATTACATTCATGAGACTCGTGAATGAAGTCCTTAAGGAGTTCATAGGAAAATTTGTAATTGTGTATATAGATGCAATTCCTGTGTTCAAACAAACAAAAGAGGAACATCTTAGGCACTTAAATTTGGTTTTGAAGAGTTTGCATCAAGAGAAACTTTTGATAAATTTGAAGAAATGTTCTTTTATGAAAACAAAATTTGTTTATTTGGGCTTTGTAATTTCACAAGAGGGTTTGAAAATGGATCCAGAAAAGGTGAAATCCATTAGAGAGTGGCCTTCTCCAAGAATTATTTTTGGAGTCAAGATTTTTCATGGGTTAGCAAGTTTCTATAGGAAATTTATTAAAAATTTGAATGGTATTTGTGCTCCGATAGTTTAAACTATCAAGAAATACAATCAACCATTTAAATGGACAGCAGCAACCAAAAGAGGATTTAAGTTGCTAAAAGAGAAGATCACTAAGAAACCTATATTATCCCTCCCATACTTCAATAAAATATTTCATGTCAAGTGTGATGCTAGTGGGAATTTTATTGGGGTTGTTCTTAGCCAAGATGAGAAACCAATTGCCTACTTCAGTGAGAAGCTTAATGAGGCAAAACAAAAGTATTCCTCATATGATAATAAATTTTATGCAGTAGTCTAGGCTCTAAAAAAATGGAGGCATTATCTTATGCCTAAAGAATTGTTTTTATATTCTGACAACCATTCTTTCCAGTTCATTACTAAACAAGAAAACTTAAACCAAGAACATGCCAAGTGGATAGAGTTTATGCAGAATTTTACATTTGTTCTAAAGAATATTAGTGGGAGTATTAACAAAGTTGCATATGCTTTGAGCAGGAGGTGTTTAATTTTGCAGGAATTACAAGTGATTGTTTTGGGATTTGATCATCTCAAGGAGATGTACAAAGCTAATGTATATTTTAAGGAAATTTATGAAGCATGTCAGAATTCAATGAGTAGAAACAGGAGTCCTTGGATCGACTATATGTTGCGAGAAGGATTGTTGTTTAAGGGGAGTCATTTGTGCAGTCCAAAATGCTCATTGAGGGAGAATTTACTACAGTAAAAACACAGTGGAGTTTCAGCCAAACACTTTGGCAATGATAAGACATATTCCCAGTTGAGTACTTATTATTTTTGTCTAGGAATGAGATGTCAAAATATTTTTGGATAGGTGTAGAGTCTTACAATATACTAAAGGAAAGCATCAAAATATAGGCTTATATCAGCCACTACCAATTCCAGATTGACTGTGGGATGCCATAAGTATGGACTTTGTCTTGGGATTGCCTAGAACTCCAAGAGGCAATGATTATGTATCTGTGGTTGTGGACATATTTTCTAAGATGGCACATTTTGTTGGATCATGTTGTCATTGATGTCAAAGGATTGATGTCAAAGGAACAATGTCTTGTCATAGTATATTCATGAATTATGTATTGTCATTGTTGTAAATGAATGGATGTCAAGTGAACTCATTGATAAATGATGCATAGATGATGTCATGCATAGATGAAGATGGATCAATGTGTTTTCATTGATAAATGATGCATAGATTATGTCATGCATAGATGAAGATGGATTGATGTGTTGTCATGTGATATATGATGCATAGATGGATTGATGCATTAATGGATTGAGCTTTGGATCATGTGGTCATGCATAGAATCAATGACAAATGGACAATGTCATAGTGATGTATTGTCATGAGTTATTCCAGTTGGATTGATGTAAAGATGACTCATTATTATCTTGTATGGTTGAGGAGCATGAGTAAGATGTTGGACATCATATATTTGTTTTGATTGGTTATGGTATAGATTGGACAGTGAAAGGCAGGAGTGGATGTGACAAAGGATGAAGAAAATTTGAGTTTTCATGGAGAGAGAAAACCCTAGTTCTTAAGGAGGCACATGTAGGCTATTGTGAGCCAGACCACGTACATACGTGGGTTGCACTATTGGTAGGGCGCATACATATGTGTGTTGCACTACTGACAGGTCACGTACATGTTGACAGATTGGTATCTGTTGAGGATTGAATCCTCTTCTCAGTTGGTTCTGAGTTGTGTAAGTTGAGTCTTGCATTATAGAGTTGGTTCTCTTGTGGAGTTGATACTCTATTCAGTTGTTGTTGATAAACCCAAGGATTGTAGTCCATAGTAAAAATAAAATTGTACATACATATTGTGTTCTTTGTGTTCTTTGTGTTCTTTGTGGTGATGGCTTATTGATGACATATGTTGTTGTTATCTTTTATTGATATATGTTCACATACAACTGGTCACAAATGACAGTAATGAGTGATGAGTAAATGGTGATTTCTAACTAAGGAGTTTTGTAAAGGGAAGTTGAAAAAGAGACCTACATTGATTCAACCCCCCTCTCAGTGTGGTTGGTGTGTCCAACAATTGGTATCAGAGAAGGCCTTCACTATAAGCCTTAAAAATCTTGGAGGAGATCCATGGACACACAAAAGGATGATAAATTTCCAATCCCTAATGAGGAAAATTATTCAACATGGAGAATAGAAATGAAAGTGCATCTGAAGGAGAAAGGAGGAGGTGTTTGGAAAGTAGCTATTGGTGGATCAATTCCCTTGAAGAATAATTCAAAGTTTGCAGCTCAAAAGGAAGAAAAGAAGAATGATGTATTGGCTCTCAAGACCATTTTCAATGGAATCTCAAGTTCTATCAAAGAAAGAATGGGACAATGCACTTCCACCAAGGATCTATGGCTAAAGATAGAGAAGACATACCAAGGCAAAAAGGAAGACACTAAAGACAACTCCATCAAGAACAATGAAGGTAAAGAATCTCCAAAATCCTCTGATTACAATGATTCTAAATGTGATGAAGTTGAAAGTTTCTCTACATGTGAAGAAGAATATCTAGAAATAGTTTGTGTAGAATCAGATGATAATTATCCCATGGAAGAAGTAGAAGAAGAAATTTCAAAGATTAAAAATAAAGTTGATTGGGGTATATATGAATACAACTATGACCATAGTTAAATAGACTATAGTTATATTTCGAAGAACACTAAAAGGTTTCTTGAAAAGAATCAAAAGCATATTTTGAAACTAAAGAAAATGCTCAAGGAACAAGAAGAAAGTAAAAGGTCTCAATTAAAAAAAAAAAGAGAGAGAGAGATAAAAAGACTAAAGAATGAAATAAAATAAAATAAGAAGGTAGATAATGATATTAACAAAAGTCTTGAAGTTAATATCCATATCAAGACCCAAACTGAAGAAGCCAAAAGGGTAGAGGAACTACTAAAGAATCAAGTAAATGAAAAGGAAGAGTCATGTCATAAGTTGAAAGTTGAAGTTGTTGATCTTAGAAAGAAAGTAGAGAATTCAAACAAATACTTGAATAGCTCAACAATATTGAATGAAATCTTGGATAGTCAAAGATCACCAAATGATAAATCAGGTCTTGGATACAACAAAGAAGCTACACATGTTGAAGCAAGCACCTCAAAGAAGCTTGTGGTAAGTCTCTCATTCTCAAAAGATGGAAATAATGTTGCAAGCCAACTATCTCCATAAGGGAAGGAAACTCTCAAAAGAACAAAGCAAGGAAGACATAAAGAAGCCATATTTACACCTCAAAGCAAATTCAAAAGAGAGACACCTTCAATATGGACACCAAAGCAAAGGTATGAAAATGTTTTTCATGGTAACTGTTACTCATGTAATGAATATGGTCATAAAGCTTTGGAATGTAGATATTATGCAAGGAGAGATAATGAAACATTTCATAACACCCTAAGGTGTTGGAGATGTAATCAAGTAGGATACATTGTTGCTCACTGTCACACCATGAGATGCTACAGTTATATTGGATTTGGCCACAAATCTCAAGATTGTTGGAACACAAGAAGATAATCCATGAGGAGTGTTTCATATTGTATGACTAGAAGAACACATGAGGCTAGAAGAGAATAAAATGTTGGAAAGAGGGAAGCTTAGAGCTCAATTTCTGAGGAGATTGGACACCTTCAGAAGTGGGTAAAGAAGACTGAACAATAAGAAAATAATGGCATCCCTAAGGCAAGCTCAAGCTTGACTTATTCTGAAGAGTGCAATGGTTGCATTGGTAACAGTCACATACATACGTGATCTGACCTACAAATAGGTCACGTACATACACGAGTTGTATATATAGCAAGTCGCGTACATGTGCTAAAATCCTTGGAAAGTAGGCCATGCAAATAAGTTTCAGCTTGATGTGATGGTACAACTCTGTGTTGTAGGGTCTGACATGGTTTGTTGTAGGTTTTCATGATTACATGTTGGCATACATAATTGATGTATGTATGATGATGACATATGAGTGTTGAAAGTCTATCCTTGATGTACTATACTAACTCTAGAGTATGGATTGAGGCTTTTTCTGTTGAGGAACAATGTTGGTTGTGACAGTGAAGTTATGGCACTTTGGTTATGAGATATATCATGATGATGCTAGCTATAAATATCATTGATATATTGAGGCACACTTCTAGTACATGTATTTTTGGATTCTTAGTATTTGTTGTAGTGAATGGAGGTTGAGGCAAATTTGTTAGGGTACATAGTTGGCACATATTTGAGTTCCATTGATATGTCTTATGATGTTAGAGGCATATTTATTGGATATCTTGGTGCATGCATTTGGCATGTGGATGGGCTACATATTGGGACATGTGGTTGATGAGTGGATGAGGTGGTTATGTTGTACATCATTGATGAGTCATAGCTTGATCTATAGTTGATGCATGATTGATACACTTTTGGTGCATTGTTAGAGGCACCTGCTATCAGTATGATTGGAACATGGTTTATGATTGATATGGCATACATGTATGGGAACACATCTTGATTGTAGTTCATCTTGTGAGGTTTGGTGCATGGTTGATGCACTTGCTCTTGTGAGGTTTGGTGCATGGTTGATGCACTTGCTTGGTACAGACTTGTCTTTGATCTTTCCTTTTTGCAATGTTTTGGCTTACATATGGTGTCGAAAACATTTCAAAGTTAATCGATGCAAAGGTGGCCCAAACGATCTAACTAAAGTGCCAAATTCCATACCCAATCTTGCATTGCTTGAGGGTTTATTCACTGGTTGAAATTGCAGAGTTTAAGGTTTATTTTCTATTGAAGGTATATGCCCAATAC
>JZKD02S1673623.1:791113-810003 GCA_000966675.3 Picea glauca
AAGAAATGAACAATCACACACATACACAGTACACTAGTGTTTTACGTGGAAACCCAAATCGGGAGAAAACCACAGAATGCTTTATCTTATATGTCTTGAAGAATTACATTCATTGGAAGCACCAACTTCCTTTGTTTTCCAGTTTCAACTGGAAGGAGGCTCCGACCCCCTAGTTCCTCAGGCTACAACATGAGGGAAGCTCCAACTCCCCAATTCTCTAACTACAACCAGAAGGAGGCTACAACCTCGTATGTTCTCCGGCTACAACCAAAAGGTGGCTACAACCACCTGTCCTCGCCCCGTCCAACCGTCGTGAAGTAAAATTAAAATGATGGAACCATTGTCACACTAACACAGTGAGATATACCACTGTAAACATGTACCAATAAACATGAACCATGCATCAACCTGTGCATCAACCCGTAATCAACATGTACCATAAACAAGTGCATCAACCATGCACCAACCTGTACCAAACAATATGTAATCAACCTGTACAATAAACAAGTGAAACCAACCATGTACCAAGTATGTACCAATCATCTGTCAAGTACTCATCAACTATGACTCATCAACTATACACCTCATGTATGTGTCAACTCATCAACTACTTGTCTCAAGCATGTACCCAACTTGTACCTCAACCAAAATCCCTCATCAATTTCATCATCCAAATATGATTTGTAAATCTGTAATAGACCCGGTTTATATGATCACATACCTGCAAACCTTCATTAACTTTAACAACAAGAGACTATCATTTACATCAAACGTTTATTTAGTCTCACAAGACTAGTTTTGGATTAGTCAACAACCCTAACTTGAAATAATCATAACTTTGTACCTATAATGAATAAAGATATGAAACTGATACACAATATTATTCAGTGTTTTTTATGCAATTCCTCCAGGTGTCACTACTTGGAACCTCTCATAAAAGGAGTTATAGCAAAAATGGTACACCTTGTTGAATTCTGGCTTATTCTATAGAGCGACATTGTAGAGCGTGCCCCGCACAGAATATTTGTTGAATTGATATGAAACTATTACACATAATACTAAATAATTTACTATAACCAACACATTATGTTTACTTAATTTGGATCTGTTATGAAGAAGTTATGACGTTTTTACCCGAAACACTTGGTTTTAACTAGTTTCGGGACTAGCCACAAACCCTATTTTCCACGGAGAGTAACTCCAAAAATACAACGACCCACAAGCTGAATTTTTTACCATAGATACTTGGATATATTTCCTCAATGGAATAGAAATTTAATGGTCTGAATCATTCTAGAAAAAAATTTATTGCGAAAATGGTGAGATGACCTAAAAAAACATACCTTAGAAAGCATCATCAAAATAATTTATCCTTCCTTGAATTCTGGCCTTATTTTCTTCACTTTCCTTAGAAATTCAGCTTAGATATCCTTTGGTTACCTCATACACCTATAGGTATTCAATATGCTCAAGTGTTTCTTAAACGAGAGAGAATTTCCTCTTATTTATACTCTCCGAGTAGCTTCCTTAAAAACATCTTCTAGGTCACTTTGCCCACTTTCCTTATTTTAGGGTTAACCCACTTCTAATTTCTCCATTAAATTTATTATTGAATTAATTTATTTTGTATTCACTTTGAATTATAGTACACTCATCAGTTCACTTTATTATTTACCTTTTAAAATCTCTTAAACCACTTTGACTACTTTGACCTTTTGGGGCTTCTAGATGACATATGAGCGTCCTCCAACTACGTAAGGCCATAAATCTCAAACCGTGAGGAGTTATGTGATGTTCCACATACCACCAGAAATGGAATGACATGTACTATCCATATAGAATAGTATTACCTAAAAATATATCAAAACTCATACCATTATCCATCAAACAAACTTGGGTCCATTACCCAAACCTTGGTTCTCCAACTTCGCATGGCCATAACTCTCTAACCGTGAGGAGTTATGCGACGTTCCACATACCACCGGAAATGGAATGAAAACAAATATCCATATAGGATAGTTTCACTGACAAATTCATTGGTCTTCATCTCATTATTCCATAAATAAGCATGGATTCTCTAACCATACTTCTAGGATAACTCAATCTGCAAAGCGTCTTCCCGTGAGGGCTTTCACCAGAAGCAGACCATTTTGGAGTTCGTCCATTTATAATTATTATCAACTATGAAAAGGAATTAACGGGTCATATTTACATCAAACAATCTTGGGTCCATTACCTTTGTGCTACGGGGCTATCTTCAAGGGTTGACATCAATGGCAACCAACCTTAAGACCGCGTACATACACGGGTTGCACTATGGGTAGGGTGCATACATACGTGTGTTGAACTACTGACAGGTCACGTACCTATTGACATATTGGTATCTATTGAGGATTGAATCCTCTTCTCAGTTGGTGTTGAGTTGTGTAAGTTGAGTCTTGGATTGTAGAGTTGGTGCTCTTATGGAGTCGATACTCTATTCAGTTGTTGTTGATAAAGCCAAGATTGTAGTCCATAATAAAAAGAAAAATTTACATACATATTGTGTTCTTTGTGTTCTTTGTGTTCTTTGTGGTGATGGATTATTGATGATAAATGTTGTTGTTATATATTGTTGATATATGTTCACATACAGCTGGTTATAAATGACAGTAATGATTGATGAGTAAATGGTGATTGCTAACTAAGGAGTTTTGTGAAGGGAAGTTGAAAAAGAGCCCTACACTAATTCACCCCCCCTCTCAGAGTGGTCGGTGTGTCCAACACATTTCATACCCTTATTTAAAACCAATGATTCCACTCACATTGAAAATTTGTTTTTTAAATAAATTGTTAGATTACATGGTGTACCTAGAAACATAGTTTCAGATAGTGACACAAGATTTGTTGGCCATTTTTGGAGAACATTGTGGAAGAATCTAGGAACCAATCTTAGTTTCATTTCATCCTACCATCCACAAACAGATGAACAGACCGAAGTCACCAACATAAGATTAGGAAACATATTGAGTCTGGAAAGTGAGCATCCAAAATAGTGGGATCAATCCCTTCCACAAGTTGAATTTACGTAAAATGACTCACTAAATAGGAGCACTAGATTAAGTCCATTTAAAATTGTTTATATGATGCATCCAAGAGGAGTTTTTGAGCTCAAATATTTAGGAAAGGAAGGTTTAAGGAGTGTTGATGGAGAAGGATTTGTTATAGCCATATATTCATTACATGAAGAGGTCAAAGGGAAGCTACAAGAGAGCAGTTACCAATATATATATATATATATATATATATATATGAAGAGAAGAGAGGCTAGATTTGAAGGAGACTTAGTATTGGCACATCTACGGAAGGAGAGGTTCCCAAGATGAGAGTACAAAAATATCAAGTTAAAAAAAATCAGACCTTGCAAAATTTTGAGGAAATTCTTAGCCAATGCTGACGAGATTGAGATACCAGTGGACATTGGCATATCTCCCATATTTAATGTGGAAAATATGTAACATTATACAAAGAATGAAGCAAATCAAATAGAAAACGAAACTGACAATGGTAAGGACAAACAAATCCAGTGGTTAAAACAATTACCTGCAACAGAGAAATTGGAAATGGAAAAGATCTTACATAAAAGAGTGGTGAAGAGAACAAGAGGCAAGCAGTACTATGAGTATATAGTCAAATGGAGGAATCAATCGGTCGAGGATGCTATTTGGGTGATTGTTGCAATTATACAGAAAATTGATAGTATAGTGGAAGACCCAGTGGACAGGAGCCCATGAATGATTTATGTTCTTTGGAAGTATGATGCAAGAGCATCGGAAAAAAAATAATAATAAATAAAATAAAATAAAAAACCATTTTGATTTCTAGAACATCCAAAATGCAGTTACGAAAGAAGTGGGATTCCTAAAATTTGAAGTTGATTGAATTAGGATATCAATAAAGAGAGATTCGGTCTCTTTTTCAATTTATATCTAGGGTCGTGTATTTAGTTAGTAAGTTAGAAGAATAACGATCAGTTCAATATTCACTTTAATTAGACTATGAGATCCTATCATAATGGATTTGGAACTAGTTGAATTTGTTTAAATGTCTAATTCAAAACCTTGTGGCAGTGGGATTTTGGGGAAATATGAAGATTTAATCAATTGTTATTTGAATACATGTTTTCATATCCCGAGTTAATTCCAGACCATGTGCTCTGTGTAGTTGATTCATAAGAAAATTAATTTTTCATAATCCATAGAACTTGATCGTGTTTGTGACCTTCAGAATACAATTTGCCCCATTGAGATCATAATGTTGTAATTCCAAGAGGGCTTTGTAAGAAGGCATGTATTAGTTGTTGACTATGTTAGCACTCTGTAAAAAATTCGGCTAAATAGACAAACAACAGAGGTAATTGTTTCAACCTACTTAGAGCTGGGCACTAGCCTGCTCAACTCAAAGAGGGCTCTTTCATGTCACTTGATATATCTATGGCAATCGGTGGCTAGATTTGGTTTTTTTTGGGGGTTTTTTATAAAGTTGTTGGCCAAGAAGAGGAGGGACACTCAGGGCTATTGATGCAGACCCCCTACCTCAGCAGGATTATGTGACCTCCTGGTCTCTGGATCGATGTTCTTTTGAGAAAAAATGGCTCTTCGGGCTCATGTTGGAACCCCCTTGAATCAAAACCACAGGTCCCCTTTTATCCTCTGGCACAGGCCTTGAGAAAACCTGCGCGTGTGCCTCTTCTTTCGGTGATTTTCTCAGTTTGCACAACACCGCACACTTCGACCTTTCACGTTTCGGGGTTTCAGGACTACTACGTATGAGTCTCCCAGACTCCTTGTCTTTCCAACTTTCGGTTGCCGAAACGCCGAAAAGGGCTTAGCCTCCCTTAGCCTCAGTCCACTTGACCACATCCTGTGACCACATGCTTGACGTCAGAGCACTTACTGGCTTTTCGCAATACGGGAAATCGTGATGCAAGCACTCCTCCCTATCCTCTGTCTTTCGAAATCTCGGTTGCTGAAACGCCAAAAATATCCAGCGCCTATTCTTCCAGACACTTTTCGAGGTTTCGTGATTCGGGACTTCGCGACCCCAGCTGCAACGTTCCTTGGTCCTTCGAACTCCCAGAGTCTGAAATGTCGAAATCTCCCCCCCCCCCAGATAATCATCGGTCTAGATCTGCTCTGAACGGACGGTCCTTGTCCAATCGTGATTCCTCCTTTCATGATTTCAGGAGTTGGGACTTCTTGCCTCGTGACTCCTTCTCCTCGATCTCCCGGTACCTGAATTGCCGAAATACCGAAGTATCAAAATGTCAGTCTTCCGCTTCAAAGGGAGATTGACGATTGTGAGCCTCCTCTGATCCGACGGCTCAGATCCTTTCAGGGTTTCGTGGGTCAAGAGTCCTGAACTCTTCCCCTTTGCATCCTCGGTAGTCGAAATGTCGAAATGGGCCTTTCGTGGATTTTCCCGATACCTTGATCACTTGCCACATGTCCTCCTGTTGGACGGTCTTGGTTCATTTGGGACTTCTCCTTTCGCGATTTCTGGATACTCTTCACTCTCGGTCTCCCGGTGTCTGAATCACCGAAATGTGGGTCTCTCGACACACGTCCTCTGAGATGGACGGTTATGATTCTTTTGGGATTTTGAGGAATCCTCTCTTCCCTCTTATGTTATAAGGATTAAACCCCTCACACCTCCTTCTGGATCCGGCAACTATCAGTCCTTGGTGCTAGATCTGACGGCCCAGATCCTTCTTCCCCTTCTTTGATCCAGCAACTCTCAGGCCACTATGCACCAAATCCGATGGTCTGGATTCCTTTTGGGATTTCGCGAACCAGAAGTTTGCGATGCAAATGATTCCACAATCCTTTGTCCACTCCAAACCCCAAACTCTGAGATGTCGAAATTCAAATGCAGGATTTCAGGATTTCGCGAACTGGGAGTTCGCGATGCAGCGACTCCACACTCCTTGGACGCTCCAAACCCCAAAATGTTGAAATTCAACGCCTTTGCCTAACCCAACGGTTGTCAGGATTTTGGAACTTCTCTATGAAGTGTCTCCACCGTTCATCTTCAACTGCTCTCCTATGCAACCCCCCCAGAGGTTAAACTATGTGCACCTTCCTCCGGATCCAACGATGGTCGACTATCTGTGCGAGCTCTGACAGTTTAGATCTGTCTTCCTTGCGCGTTCTCCTCCTGAGCCTTCTTGTCTTTCTGACTTAGAATATTTTCTAAGTCTCGAAGGTCTCAGCCTTTGACTCTTCCTCTTGCGAGCCTGGTTCCTTTTGGGTCTCGTCTGCATTATAGAAATGCTTCCCCTCCTGAGCTTTCGAACTTGAAACAAGTTCACTCTGAGCGCACTTTGAGCGCTATCCCTTCTGAGCTTAAGAACTTCAGAAAAGTTCTTATTCGCACGCTCCTTGTGCTGCTGAGTTTTCGAATAACTCAATTCAAAGTATTTCTTGCAAATAAATGCTTCACGCCCTCCTAGCGCTCTTCTGCTTGATGCACACCTTGCATATTCTTTCTTCACAGAGTGTTCAGTAACTCTGTAATTGCCTTCTCCTTGACACTTCCCTTTTCTCAGAACTCGAAATAGAGTCCCTCTTGTGCACACTTGCACCAACTCAATGCCCACCTAGCAGAGTTCTCCAGAATCCTCAGTGATTCTGTCTTCTCGTCGAACTCAAAATAGAGTTCTCCTCAATGCACCCTATGCATTTTCTCAATGCCCGCCTGGCATAGCTTCCACAGAACCTTCAGTAGTTATGTCTTCTCTGAACTCAAGACAGAGTTCCCTTCTATGCACTCATTGCACCTCTGTTGATGAAGGTTCAACGCTATCCCTCTTGATATTTCCTGAGGTTGTCTCACCTCTGTCAACGCACACCTTGCGCACTCTATGCACTCAGAAGCTCCAAGATAGGAAGAGATTGAAACTTATCAAATACTTCACCAGTTATGCATTTAAAACATGAAATGCATAAAAATAGGTAAACACATACAGACAATTCATGGACAGGAAAAATTGTTCTTTGTATTAATCTCCAAATGTCTATACAAATGTTTACAAAGGTTGGACTGTAACAAGTCACAGTTCTTTCTCTGGAGACCTCCCTGCTCTGGTCTCCCTTCCTTACTCTCTACTCAAATTTCCTAATTACAAAAGTGAGGGCTCTCTCGAGCTTATCCTCAACCACCGTCTCTGGGATATCGCTATCACAGAGTGGCTCCCTTACATAAATGGAAGTCCCAGATCTGACTGATCTGGACTTAGTTGCAGGTAACCAATTAAGGAAACCTCAACCACTACTTGTATAGATGCATGGTCGGCTCTTACAGCCTTACAAAATTTAATACAAATTTCAAATTTTGGAAAACGAGAGGGTTGTGCCTCTCCCTTTCTCCATTAAATGCATGTTGTATGTGCTAGCTGGCTGGCATGCTGCTAACTTGGAGTGATCCTCCTGTATCATACTCCTCAGCTGGAAAAATCATGATCTCCTGATCATGAGCTCCTCTTCTCTAGTGTTGAAATCCACCTGGATCCCAAACTCTCCCTTGGAGTTGCCCATCTGCTCCTCTCCAGCTATGTTGTTGTTGTTGTTGTTGCTTCTTCTTCCCTGCTACTCTTGCAAGCTCCCTTTTTCTCAGCTTCTCATTGTTGACCGCTTCTGCTGCTGAACTCAACATTAGCCTTATGATTTCTTCAATTACCTCGTCCAGCTGCTCCAGTTGTTGGCTCTTTGTATGCAGTCTTCTTTGTTGCACTTATGTCTTCTCAATGGGAAGATCTACTCGATCTCCCATGCTGTCTTTATTTCCCTTTGTGGCACTGAGTGGCCACTCTATTGTAGACTCTAGCTTTGTAGACTTCTTACTGAACTGTTGCTCAGGTTCTTCCTATGGTAGTTTTGTTGCTACCATTTCTTCTGCTGGAATACTTTTAGCTCCTTCCAACTTCTTATGGGGCTGGTATGCTCCACTACCTTCTTCCAACTTAGCTTTTTGGATGTGCAAGCCTTGCACCATTACTCTTCTATCCAGGGCTTCCAATTCTTCGCACAAATCAACAAAATCCCTGTTGTCTACTTCTTCTTCTGTTGCAGGCTTCAGTGCTTCAGTCATCTCTGTTTCAGCTTCCTGGCTGAAAATTTTGAGCCATTATGTTGAACGCTCATCCTTTTCTCCTTGGGAAAACATCAGTGTCTTCTCCACTTCTTCCTCCATGACAGTTTATGTTGGTTGTCTCTCTTCTATTGCTGCATCTACAACACATGCTCTGGCCTCAACTAGGCTGCTTGGTAGGAATACTCGAATTCCCCCAATCATCAAAATGCTCTTCTGATTATTTCTTGTCGGCACTCCTTGCTGACTTGAACTCTCCTCTGAGTTCATGAGACTTTTAGACAGTCTCATCTCCTTTCCCATGCCCACCTGGAAATTTGGGAATTTTTTGTTGCCCACCTGGAAATTTGGGAATTTTATGGTTCCCACCTGACAGTCTATAAGATCGTTTGATCCCATCTCATTGTCGACCTGGCAATCTAAACTCTCAGCACTACCCCCTTGGTAGTACATGAGACCTTCCACTGATCTCTTTCCATTGCCCACCTGGCAACTCGAAAGTTCAATTCTGCCCACCTAGCGATTTATGAGATCAATCGATCCCATCTTCATCAGCACCCCTTGCTGACCCGAACTCATCCCTAAGTTCATGAGACTTTCAGATAGTCTCATCTGCTCTCCCTTGCCCACTTGGCAATATGGGATTTTTGTCCTGCCCACCTGGAAATTTACGATATCTTTAGCTAATCTCATACCATTGCCCACCTAGCAATTGGAAATTTCTTTTCTGCCATCTTGGCAGTCTCTGAGATCTTCCAGTGATCTCAGTTCATCCTCAGCATCACTGAGATTCCTCCCAGTCTTTGGTTCACATACCTTAACCATCTCCTCCTCATCATTCCTGAGGCTTCCAACATTCCTCATCCATCCTCTTATCAGCCTCCGCTGTCTTTTGGCCACCAATTCCCTGACTGGCCATTACCTTTGTCCTCATGGGCCATTCATACAGCCAATGTGATCTTGCATCCTGCTACATCTGCAGTGCAAGTTCCTCCATCCTCGCTCTGATCTCGGCAAGCCCTTTATCCATCTCAGCTTTGCTTGGTTGATGATGGATCTTCTTTCCATCGCGTCTATGGCCTTCAGTAGCCATCTCTATATTTACCTTTTGTCTGCCCTCCTGGAAAACTTATGGATCACTCTACGCCTGAGATCATCTCCATCTTCTCCTACAGCTCGACCGGTTGTCTATTGACTGTTGCACCCTCAAACAATCACCACGGAGCATTATTACTCTGTCTCCTTTCACCTGTTGTATACAGATGAATATATGCTTCTGATTCCACTTGATGTTATCAGAATTTCCCCTACCGTCTCTCCTTTGTCTGTGAACAAACTAACGGTCTCCTCTTTTTCTTTTGTTTGAAATCTTCAGACAAAAATCTGCTCTGATACCACCTGATGCAGACCCCCTACCTCAGTAGGATTCTGCGACCTCCCAGTCTCTGGATCGATGTTCTTCAGGGCCGAAATGGCTCTTCAAGCTCCTGGTGGAATCCCCTTGAATCGAATCCATAGGTCCCCTTTTGTCCTCTAGCACGGGCCTTGAGAAAACCTACATGTGCGCCTCTTCTTTCGGCGATTTTCTCTGTTTGCACAACAACGCACACTTCGGCCTTTCACGTTTCGAGGTTTCGGGACTCCTACGTATGAGTCTCTCGGACTCCTTGTCTTTCCAACTACTGGTTGCCAAAACATCAAAAAGGGATTAGCCTCCCTTAGCCTCTGTCCATGTGACCACGTCCTGTGACCACACACTTGACGTCAAAGTGATTACAGGCTTTTCGCGATCCGGGGAATCGCGATGCAAGCACTCATCCATGTCCTCTATCTTTCGAAATCCTGGTTGTCGAAATGCCGAAAATATCACAGCACCTATTCTTTCGGACGCTTTTTGGAGTTTCACAATTCAAGACTTCATGACCCCAGCTACAACGTTCCTTGTTCCTTCCAACTCCCGAAGTCCGAAATGCCGAAATATTCCCCCCCGGATAATCATTGGTCTAGATCTGCCCCGAACGGACAATCCTTGTCCAATCGCGATTCCTCCCTTCGTGATCTCGGGAGCTAGGAATTCTTGTCTTGCGACTCCTTCTCTTCGATCTCCCGATACCCGAATTACCGAAATACCAAAGTACTGAAATTCTAGTCTTCTACTTCAAAGGGAGATCGACGGTTGTGAACCTCCCCTGATCCGACGGCTCAGATCCTTTCGGGGTTTTTTGGGTCAAGAGTCCCAAACTCTTCCCATTTGCATCCCCGATAGCCAAAATGTTGAAATGGGCCTTTCGGGGATTTTCCCGATACCTTGATCGCTTGCCATGTGTCCTCCTGTTGGATTGTCCTGGTTCTTTCAGGAATTCTCCTTTTGCGATTTCTGGAGACTCTTCACTCTCGGTCTCCCGGTGTCTGAATCATAGAAATGTGGGTCTCTCGACACGCGTCCTCTGAGATGGACGGTTCTGATTCTTTCAGGACTTCAACGAATCCTCTCTTCCCTCTTATGTTACGAGGATTAAACCCGTCGCACCTCCTTCTCGATCCGACAGCTATCGGTCCTTGGTGCTAGATCTGACGACCCAAATCCTTCTTCCCCTTCTTTGATCCAGTGTCTCTCAGGACACTACGCTCCTTATCCGACGGTCTGGATTCCTTTTGGGATTTTGCAAACCGAAAGTTCACGATGCAAACGATTCCACAATCCTTTGTCCACTCCAAACCCTGAACTCCGAAATGTCAAAATTCAAATGCGCAATTTCAAGATTTTGCGAACCGGGAGTTCACGATGCAGCGACTCCACACTCCTTGGCCGCTCCAAACCCCGAAATGTCGAAAATCAATGTGTTCGCCTGACCCAACGGTTGTCAGGATTTTGGCACTTCTCTATGAAGTGTCTCCACCGCTCGTCTTCAGCTGCTCTCCTGTGCGACCCTCCCAAAGTATAAAATCTGTGCACCTTCCTCCAGATCCAAAGGCGGTCGACTATCTATGTGAGATCTGACAGTTCAGATATGTCTTCCTTGCGCGTTCTCCTCCTGAGCCTTCTTGGCTTTCTAACTTAGAAGATTTTCTAAGTCTCAAAGGTCTCGGCCTTTGACTCTTCCTCTTGCGAGTCGGGTTCCTTTTGGGTCTCATCTGCGTTATAGAAACGCTTCCCCTCCTGAGCTTTTGAACTTGAAACAAGTTCACTCTAAGCGCACTCCTTGTGCTATCCCTTATGAGCTTAAGAACTTCAGACAAGTTCTTATTCACACACTCCTTGCGCTATTGAGTTTTCGAATAACTCAATTTGAAGTATTTCTTGCAAAGAAATGCTTCACGCCCTCGTGGCATTATTCTGCTCGATGCACACCTTGTAGACCTTTCTTCACAGAGTGTTCAGTAACTCCATAACTACCTTCTCCTTGACACTTCCCTTTTCTCAGAACTCGAAATAGAGTCCCTCCTGTGCACACTTGCACCATCTCAATGCCCACCTGGCAGAGTTCTCCAGAATACTCCGTGATTATGTCTTCTCATCGAACTCGAAACAGAGTTCTCCTCAATGCACCCTATGCATTTTCTCAATGCCCGCCTGGAAGAGCTTCCACAGAACCTTCAGTAGTTCTGTCTTCTCTGAACTCGAGACAGAGTTCCCTTTTGTGCACTCCTTGCACCTCTGCTGATGAAGGTTCAACGCTATCCCTCTTGAGCTTTCCTGAGGTTGTCTCACCTCTGTCAACGCACACCTTGCAGACTTTGTGCACTCCTTGCACTCAGAAACTCCAAGATAGGAAGAGATTGAAACTTATCAAATACTTCACCAGTTATGCATTTAAAACATGAAATGCATAAAAACAGGTAAACACATACAGACAATTCATGGACAGGAAAAATTGTTCTTTGTTTTAATCTCCAAATGTCTATACAAATGTTTACAAAGGATGGACTGTAACAAGTCACAGCTCTTTCTCTCAAGACCTCCCTGCTTTGGTCTCCCTTCCTTACTCTCTACTCAAATTTCCTAATTACAAAAATGAGGGTTCTCTCGAGCTTATCCTCAACCACCGTCTCTGAGCTATCCCTATCATAGAGCAGCTCCATTACATAAATGGAAGTCGCAAATCTGATTGATCTGGACTTAGTTGTATGTAACCAATTAAGGAAACCTCAACCACTACTTGTATATATGTGTGGTCGGCTCTTACAGCCTTACGAAATTTAATACAAATTTCAAATTTTGGAAAACGAGAGGGTTGTGCCTCTCCCTTTCTCCATTAAATGCATGCTGGATGTGTTGGCTGGCTGGCACGCTGCTGACCTAGAGTGATGCTTCTGCATCAACTATGGAGTCAAAATTTTGAAAATGAATGAAAACATTGACTGGCCAATAGAACTCTTCAGAGGATAAAGGATAAATGTGGCAATGAATCTGAGTTGTAAATAATATTTGCAAAGTGTAAGAGGAAAGGGGAAAAACAAGTAACTGCATCAGAGCATTAATAAAATGAATTTTGAATTAGTTAGGAAGAAATACACACAGTTTAAATTGTTTCAACCAAGAGCATCAAGGGATGAATTCTGGGATTTTAACTATCCAATTTAAACAGATGAAAATGTAAATGGAATTAAAGAACACAGGAAATACAAACAATGAAGGAAGACAAAACTCATATCATAGCCATTAGAATCTTTTCATAAAAAGTTCAAAAATGCTTCTGCATCTGTATTCAATTCAGTCCCATAAAAATTACAACAGATTCTAGAACCACCAAAATTGTGCCCTTGCACTTCTGCCCACACTAATACACTCAGAACCTCTAACACTTATACAATTTGAGCTCATTCAGTGTGCAACCAGTTACAATAACTGAAATGAAACATTTCAGCTTCTACAATGATTACAAATTGACAATTTTTAGAAGAAAAAAAAAACGTTTCATCATCCCTACAAATTCCTCTGATGCTCGAGCTCCTTCCTCTGTCACTTTCTCTTTGAAATGTCACTCATAATCTTTCAAATATAATTGCATTTATCCATATTCTCATTAAACATTTGGGAATAATATATTTGAAATAAAAATAATTCCCAAATATTTTCTATCTTGTAGAATTAAATTTCCATAATTTAATTCATGCCCATGGTTCTTTTAAAACCATGTCTTGTTTTTCCCAATTCACCATTTCACTGTAAAAAAAATTATTCTTACCATTTCACATGAAAAACATTTACTGTGTAATGTTTTTCCAATTTACGGTTTCACTGTGAAAAAACATTTACTGTGTGTTTTTTTCCAATTTACCGTATTTGGTAAAATACCTTTTATCTTCTTCTTTTACTCATGTAAATCTTTGGATAAAGAATTATCCAATTCTATCTTCCCATTTACATATTTTTCATGAAAATAAACATTAATCTCTTTAATTTGTAAAACTTGAATCTTGCCTCCGTAAAACCTTTTCACCGTGAGGAGGAATTTCATTTATTAGAAATTCCATATTTGTTGTTGAAATGCACTCCTGGAAAAATGTTGCACATTAAACATATAATAAATGGTTCATTTATTACATTGGGCCTTGGCTGGAGTGGTTTAATCCAAACTGCTTTTACCTCCAATGTGCTCCACATAAAAACACATGTCCATCAAATAAACCACGATAGTTTTCCCCGGCCCGCCTTCACATAATTAACCTCCTCGATACTTCAATCCCCAATATGTATGTACGCCCTCCATCCAACCTTTGACTTTTCCACGTTATAAATTGAGATTCATGCCCATGATTTGATGTGATTCCATAAATTAAATATTGGATTAAATATTAATATAAATATTTTAATATAAAAATATTTATATTAATAATAATAAACCCTTTTTCTATTTTCTAAGGACTTTGGGCTTATGAGGCTTAACACGTGACTTTGTGGATAGGATGAGGATACTTAATAAAAGGAATATTTTTAATTTTCAACGGGAATATGAAAATAAGGGTAAAAATGAATGAAGTGATGAAACTAAGGGATTTAGATAAGCATTAAGGCTAGGTATAGGTTTGGGATATTCGCCAAATTTTTTAACTCACTAAGGACGTGACTATTTTGGATGATCAGTTGAGTGAAGGATTTAGGTGATGGGAGCTTGACGGAGCTAGTGAAAAATTTTGAAAGTCTGAGTGGAAAAATAGCACAAGGACAAGACGCTTTGGGAAAAATTAATACAAATTAGCAAGTGATAACATAGGCTCCTATTGGGGATGTTATCCTCCCTGTGAGGTAGAAAAGAATAGTAGACCATGTGCATGATCCATTGGGCTTCTCCCAAAACATGTATGTGTAACTTGCTCCGACCTGTCACCAGTGTCTGCTAAAAACCAAACTCTGCACACTCCTCTTAACTGGATACTAAACATTGAATACACCACTAAAATATGACTGTACACACTACTAGAAATCCAAACTGAAAAGTGCTTGACCAACAAGATTATTTGCATACTCATATCTACTCTAAAACTGTTGAAATGAATACTCAATCAAGTGATGCTAAAGTGCCAATGCAACCAATCAAGCAATTGGCTTCCCGATTTTTCTCCGATCACATCTTTCTTAAGCAGGCAGACAAATGTAAAAGATGGCAGCTGAAAACACAAGTTGAATCCAAAACATGAACTTATGAATAAAACGAACTCCCCCTTCAATGATGATTGTAATAGGATGGCCATGGGATCTTGAAAACCATAGAAATTCATTTCTTCTTGATGAGAAAAAACAAGAAGAAAAGTCTTTTTCATAAGTGTTTGTAGCTCTTTCTCTATTTCTTTTGTTTTGAGAACATTTTCAAATGAAATGGCAGCAATAGGTTTGTCTACTTTCCCATGCATCTCAACAAAAACATTCATACATTCTTGAACATCTTCAAATGTGACAGCCATATTATGTGCATCATCTTGTTCATCAAACAATTCTGATTTGGTTTCATTAAACTTCTAAAAATTTGCTTGAGGACTGTCATTTTGACTTTCAAATGAATGAATGGAAATAAGTTCAGGCTCATAATCTTCTTGCAAATGTGAAAATCTAACAGCATGCACTATTTCACAGTCTAGAGTTCCCATGGATGCATTTTCAAAACCATGATTTTCAAATGAATCAAATAAAACCACTGCCTCTTCATTATATTTCTATATTTTTTATTGAAAAATGGCATATGTTGTTTCGTTCCTTTCCTAAAGCTTTATGTCATTTGTTTGTTCATTGATGGAAGTTTCCATAGATGCGGTTTCAGAATCCTCATCCATGTCTAGGCCACTTAGACTTTGAACAACCATATCATTCATAGGGGGAGAAAGACAACCTTGAAACACTTTGTCTTGTTGAAAATCTTCATCAAGTTCAGGGGAAGGAAAATGACTTTCAGCAACAATTTCTTGATCAGCTTCACCTTCAACCAAAGGAGGGGATACTATTTTTTGTTGGGATGAATATTCATAAAGGGCTTCTATGATTTCATCATTCATACACTCTTCATCACCAAAAACATTTTTAAGGTACTTAATGAAATGTTCACAAAATTCACAACAATCTTCAAATACTAGGAATGAAGGATTAGATTCTCCATAATGCTTAAAGAATGTTATGTGGAAATCCTTAAGATAGTATAAGTTGCCTCGTTTTAAACCTTCATACCATCATCTTACTTTCCCCTCTAGAGTAGCCATAAAAAATTTCATCAAACAATCCTCATGAAATTCAACCCCCAACTTACATATGTGCATGTGAAATCTAATAAAGTGCAAGGCAACATCATTTCCTTTCCCATCTTTGAATTTAGGCAAATATTTTTGCCAATTTATGTGAGGAATGTGATTTGGAAAGCCAGGAATATGATATCGATTCATTGGAGCATACCTTGTAGAATTGAACTCATCTTCGGACAGTGGAGTCGCCAATGATGTTTTGGAAACTGGATTTTGCATTGAGAGTCGAGTCCCCGGTGAAAATTTAAATTTATGGATTCACCTTCAAACTGATTTTTTAATGTGTGGAGTTGCCAGAGAAGGAATACAGTCAATATGTGCCTAAGTGTCTGCTGCTCTTAGACCTTAGAACTCAACCATGTCATTCTTTCCCGGGGAAATTTTTTTAATTTCATCCCTGACAACAGCGCCAGAATGTTATCCCTCTGTAAATTATGTCTGGTTGAATAGAAAAATGACAAAGGTAACTGTTTCAACCTACTTTAGAGCTTGGCACTAGCCTGCTCAACTCAGAGAGGGCTCTCTCATGTCACTTGATATATCTATGGCGATCGGTGCCTAGATTTGGTTTGTTTTGGGGTGGTTTTATAAAGTTGTTAGCGAAGAAGAGGAGGGACACTCAAGGCTATGGAGTCAAAATTCTGAAAATGAATGAAAACATTGATTGGCCAATAGAAATCTTCAGAGGATAAAGGCTAAATGAGGCAATGAATCTGAGTTGTAAATAATATTTGCAGAGTGTAAGAGCAAAGGGGAAAAACAAGTAACTACATCAGAGCATTAATAAAATGAATTATGAATTAGTTAGGAAGAAATACACAATTTAAATTGGTTCATCTGAGAGCATCAAGGGATGAATTTTGGGCTTTTAACTATCCAATTTAAACAAACAAAAATGTAAATGGAATTAAAGAACACAGGAAATACAAACAATGAAGGAAGACAAAACTCATATCATAGCCATCAGAATATTTTCATAAAAAATTCAAAAATTCTTTTGCATCTGTATTCAATTCAGTCTCAGAAAAATTACAATAGAGTCTAGAACCACTAGAATTGTGCCCTTGCACTTATGTCCACACTAATACACTCAGAACCTCTAACACTTATACAATTTGAGTTCCTTCAATGTGTAACCGGTTACAATAACTAAAATGAAACGTTTCAGCTTCTACAATGATTACAAATGACAGTTTTCAGAAAAAACGTTTCATGATCCTTGCAGATTCCTTTGATGCTCTAGCTCCTCCCTCTTCCACGTTCTCTTTGAAATTTCACTTATAATATTTCAAATACAATTGCATTTATCCATATTCTCATTAAACATTTGGGAATAATATATTTGAAATAAAAATAATTCCAAAATATTTTCTATCCTGTAGAATTAAATTTCCATAATTGAATTCATGTTCGTGGTTCTTTTGAAACCATGTCTTGTTTTTTCCAATTCACCATTTCACTATAAAAAACATTTAACATTTATTGTTACCATTCACATGAAAAACATTTACTGTGTAATGTTTTTCCAATTTACGGTTTCACTGTGAAAAAACATTTACTATGTGTTTTTTTCAATTTGCCGTCTTTGGTAAAATACATTTTATCTTCTTCTTTTACTCCTGTAAATCTTTGGATAAAGAATTATCCAATTCTATCTTCCCATTTAAATATTTTTCATGGAAATAAACATTAATCTCTTTAATTTGTAAAAAAAATGCCGCACATTAAACATATGATAAATGGTGCATTTATTATATCGGGCCTTGGCTGGAGTGTTTTAATCCAAACTTTTACCTCCGATGTGCTCCACGTAAAGACACGTGTCCACCAAATAAACCACGGTAGTTTTCCCCAGCCCGCCTTCACATAATTAACCTCCTCGTTACTTCAATCCCTGATATGTATGTGTGCCCTCCATCCAACCTTTGACTTTTCCACATTATAAATTGAGATTCATGCCCATGACTTGACGTGATTCCATAAATTAAATATTGGATTAAATATTAATATAAAAATATTTATATTAATAATAATAAACCATTTTTTCTATTTTCTAAGGACTTTGGGCTTATGAGGCTTAACACATGACTTTGTGGATAGGATGAGGGTACTTAATAAAAGGAATATTTTTTATTTTCAACAGGAATATGAAAATAAGGGTAAAAATGAATGAAGTGATGAAACTAAGGGATTTAGATAAGCGTTAAGGCTAGGTATAGGTTTGGGATATTCGCCAATTTTTTTACCTCATGGAGGACATGACTATTTTGGATGATCAGTTGAGTGAAGAATTTAGGTGATGGGAGCTTGATGGAGCTGGTGAGAAAATTTGATAGTCTGAGTGGAAAAATAGCACAAGGACAAGACGCTTTGGGAAAAATTAATGCAAATTAGCAAGTGAAAACAGACTCACAAAGAGATTTGATTACAGAACGTGTGAGAGAAGGGGAGTCTTTGTGTTTTTCTCTTCTTGTGGGTTAATTTTGTTCCAGCTGTTATCGGACTAATCGGTAGGTGCGGACACTAACTGATCTCCCTAGACCACCTAGATCTAGAACAAAACACACCAGAACATGACGTTTTCCTTAAGTTTTAGATATTGAATTTACTAACCAAAGAGGGATGAGTGACATACCGTTTAAATGTCGCTTCCTCTCGCCATCGCCATCCTAGCTCCATTCCAACGCTCATACAATGATGATCCTACAAAAGAACGCAACCAACCAAAGTGATAGCAAAAGCATAAACTCAATATAAACCTATGTATGTCATCAAGGAATCATACAATAAAACACAACAAGCTTTATAGGAAAGAATCATATTATTGTATCATATTAAATGTGAAAGAGAGATTACAACCATGGCCTTGATGTCGTAAGGTCCCTTCCAACTGTCCTTCATTCCCCACACACTTTCACTCCAAGAATTCTGAGAGCATAAATCTGATGATATTCACAATCTATCTTGACAAAGCAAATCTCAAAGCCACTCCAACCAAGCTAATAATTCCAAGCCAACCAAAGCTAACCAAA
>JZKD02S1673623.1:810053-830521 GCA_000966675.3 Picea glauca
GTTAGGATGATCCCACTAAATCATGAAAGCGAGTAAGATCCAAACCATTCGAATGCCACCTCACCATGGAAGTTTCTCCTTCTAGAAGATTCGAGAAAACGCTCGTTTTTCCCACATGTAAGCATTCTCGCACCCTGCTTATAGTGCAACCTACGAACTGTTCGCACCCTAGCTATGATGCAGCCTGCGAGAATCAGGCATTCTCGCACCCTAATACATAGGCAGCCTGCGAACTTCCTTTTTTTATAAGGTTTTTACATAGGAAAATGCAACTTATTTTCTCAGGAAAAGTTCTTCTCCCTTCTCTCTTCAGGAACTCAGGCCACTAACCCCTCTGAAGGAAACAGATAGGTTTACATCATTAACGGTCATAGGGATGATGAAAATAATGTGTAACACCAGCGCATTCTTTGAACCCATAGATTAGCACCTAGTGCTTGGAATGCCAAATATGGAAAAAAAATGTGTTGAAAACATTGGTTTTGAGACATATCACACATAGCTTGATCTTGGTAAGGAAAATTTCCTAGAACTTCCACGTTCAAGGATCAGGACAAAACACATAATTAGCATTCTCATCAATTGGACTCAGTGAAATGGTGGTATGCATTAAGTTTTCTGGTCCATATCAATTTTTATAGCACTTTGGCATTCCAGACATGTATTTATTTCCCTGTGATGCATATGAAATTTCAAAATTTTGATTCCCTTTATGATCCAGAATCGGATCGAGGAGGCTTCTCGGGTCCAGAAAAGGCTCAAAAATGAAATTTCTTGGAATTAGATGAAACCAATTCCTTTGCAACCGGCTCATCACGCTGATTCCAACCATATATTTACTTTGTATGCAAGAGTTATCGCACTCTGACCGTTTTCCCAAACCCCTAAAAAGTCAACAGGTCAACAAGAAAAATTCAATGATGATGTCAGCATGACATCCTACTGACATCATCATGCTAACATGTGGCAGCACAGCATCAGGGTGACTGGGCAGTGGCAGGGACCAATCCCACTTCACCAAGTGGCACATGGTGGACCAATACATCGTTGACAAGTGGCATCGGTGAGGACCAATGAAAGGGTGCCACGTGGCCCAGACATGGACTGTCACGTGGCACCCCATCACTAGTTGAATGTAAAAATTATTTTGGAGCTCATGGGGTTCGACCCCATGACCTATTGACAAAGAAAACGCCTTGAGAAATGACCTTTAACCAATGCACCAATGTAGTGCTTGTAATTACAATCCCATTTGTAATTATTTAAAATGTATGTGTTATGTAAGGAGGGAGGAAAGGGGTTGGGACTAAGCCCCAGCCCGTGATTTTTGTTGTTTCATATAACCACAGGGGCGCGGGTGTCATATACCTAACCACCAATGTGGGGCCACGTACTATTAAACAAAAAGGGCACCAATAAATGGGGCGTAACCATAGCACCTGTCGCCATAAAACTTGGGAGATGGAACCATATGTTATATGCACCGTTTGGGGACTTGGTCCTATCATTAATCACCATATGACCCAATTTCCGGGCTACAGGCCAGTGCACAACCCTTTGGATTGGCGCTTGGCCATATGTAGTTTGCATGTGACCAAGAAATGGGGGGAGCGTGCTGGGTATAAGGGGCTTAGCCCAAATTTATATGAAAAGTGGGTTATTTACTTTGGGTTATAGATTTTTAATTGATTTTTGTCCTGTTAATGGAGGATTTTGCCCATTATTGGGGGATATTGGGCCCTTTTTTAGGCCAGATCTTGGGGGGAAGTTGGGATATGATAACCAACCCTAGATATATATAAATTAGGCCTTCTTGAGGCCATGAAAAAGATTCAAATCAGTTTTATGTTGAAGAAAGCCAAGCCAAAGCCATTTTTATGTAGGGAAGTTGTTGAGGAGCACACCTTTGCAGGCCATTTCTGGGAGCTCTGGTCATCCATTTCGAGTATCGTTTCTTCTGTTGGGTTCTTAATATCTGGGAGAACAAGACCAGATCATTGTTGTAACATTTTGGCACTGTTGTGATGTACTTATTGAGCTTTGAACAGAAATAAGAAAGCCTCACCCACTGAGACAAAGGCTCGCAGACATAGGCGAGATTGTCGAACTCCGTTATCACATTTGTGTTATGGTTTGTTGTTGTTTATTGCTTCATTTCAGTTATGTACATGTTTATATGGCTATGATATATTGTCATATCTTCTTCCTCTTTCATTAATCTTCCTTAATTGGTTAATGAACACATGCATAATAACTCAACCATACTCATGTAAAAGATATTTTCAGATCACTTTACCAGTTATCCAACAATCGATTTTTATATTAAAACCTCAACAATTAATTAAGGAATGGAAATAATATGAATACAAAGACAAAGTATTAGGTTGAGTATTTTTGAAGTGTTATGGGTTAAGTGAAAAAATTGTTTAAGTGGTTTCGTTGTTGAATAGAAGAAGAGACTCCCAATCAATATTCTTATTTGAGGAACGGGTGGAGCTATAAGATTGCATGAGTGGGAAATTGTTTATTTCACCTGCACCACAAGGTTTCAACTTATTAAATGTGCTAATCACAATTTGAACCCTGTGATTTCTTTTCCTGAATTTTTTGAACAACTAAGCGTAAGTTATCTTCAATATGTGTTTTGCAGGAGCTTCATACATGCCTCAAGACACTTGTTGATGTACAACATGCTTCTCAATTGGTATAACACAATATTTTGATTCCCAAATTCTATAACCTTCTCTTGAACACCTTATACAAGTTTGTCGCAATAGGGATGCCTGCAAATAATATCCCAATAAGCAATTTCATTGGTTTGGTCAAATCAAACCCTAAATTTGTTATAACTTGGAAGTGTTCTTTTGGAAATTCTTAATAATTTTGACATTTTTGTCACCAATTGATTTATCGATGCTTTGCAACCACCTACAATTTTTGAAGTGATTTCTCTATGAGTGGCCTTTATATCATATGTTTTTGCCTTTCCAAATGTGATAAAGGCCCTAGCTATGTTTTTTGATATATTTAATGTGACCTTCAATCAGAAAATTTAACACCCAATATTTCCCTTGAATCTCTTAAATTTTTAGGTTTAACAAACCATGTAGTATTTGAGCTTGTATCATTATTGATTTATTTTCAAAAAACCATTGAAATATGGTATTCACGTGCAAGCACATTGTGTGATTAGAAATCATATAACTGTGAATATTTTTTTTTTAACTGTGAATATATATATATATATATATATATATATATATATATATAAGGTGGTTGCGTCGTAGCGAATCAGCATAATCAGTTTTTTTACAAAAATGGGTTTGTGGCTAAGAGAGTCCTCGATTGCTATCCTACTGACACACATACCAAATTCCTTTTTATACATCTGTGCAGTCATGATGCACGTTACTTTAATAAACTAGCCAAGCAAAAAGACAGATTTGTATTACATGTATTAAAGGGTTGATTCATTGTTTGGTTCCTCCTGAACTTCATCTTGGCCTGGGTTATTTTCTTCGACTTCCATAGGCTCCACAACCCATCCTCCTTGTTCTTCACCTGAGTTTTTGGTGTGAGATATTGTTGAAGCCTGATTGTTTGAAGTAGATTGAGATTGTTGTGGCATCACCATTGCCCTTAACTGTTGACATTCCTATTCCAAATTATCCATGCATTGAAGGAGTGTTGCAACAATCATTCCAAGTGCACTTGTCCTCTATCTCTCATGTTCTAAATTGTCCATGCGTTGAAGGAGTCATGCTATCACTCATGTTCTAAATTGTCCATGCATTGAAGGAGTCTTTCTACAATCTAATCAATTGCACTTACCTTGCCCATGACTTTCCCAAAATTCATGTTATTGCAATCAATCATATCTTCGTGTCTGTGTAGAATGCACTTGATTTCATTCTAGGAGTGATCCATAGTGTGGTGGGATTTATGCCCAAGACTATCAAATTTGTCCCAATAGAGACCCCGGAATCCAAAACCCCGAAAAGGGAAAATAGAGAACCACAACTTACCAATAGGTGACCCACCTAAAGGCTTTAAAAAGACTCAGTACATACAATTCTTCTGCATAGACTATTTATTGAGTTGCACCATTAGAAATTTATGTCACCATTCCCAGACCCATAGGCATAATCTTTCCCATAATTGATAAAAACACAGTAATGGAAGGGCGTTCAAATTTAATAGTCAGCAGAACATAACACCCACTAACTTGTCTGTAGGACAAATAAAAAAGGAAAAGGTCTCTTTGGATATCAACAAAAATAGCATAGAGACTGGTGGAAATTCTATTCCTACATAAAGCCCAGATTTTGAAACCCCGAAGAAGAGACACTTGATACCTTCCCACAGCCAGTCCAGAATTCTTTGATCTAGAATGATAATGGGAACCAAAGGAGGACAAACAGGGAAACTACCCACATGAGTCCAAAATAAAATATTGATGACTAGGATAGTCCCAGGAAAAACAATCCCACTACAAAAACTATTATTCAAGTTATACTGCAAGAAAACTATTTCACTCTTCCATGACCCATTAGCATTATTTGTTCCAAAAGAAATTGTGTCATTATTGATTTATTTTCAAAAAACCATTGAAATATGTTATTCACATGCAAGTGCATTATGTGATTAGAAATCATATAACTGTGAATATTTTTTTTAAACCAAATTGCCTCATGGCTAAGAGAGTCCTCAATTGTTATCCTACAGACAAACATACTAAATTCTTTTTTATACATCTGTGCAGTCATGCTGCAGATTACTTTAATAAATTGGCCAAGAAAAAAAACACATTTGTATTACATGTATTAAAGTGTTGATTCATTGTTTGGTCCCTCCTAAACTTCATCTTGGCGTGGGTCATTTTCTTCTACTTCCATAGGCTCCACAACCCGTCCTCCTTGTTCTTCACCTGAGTTTTTAGTGTGAGATATTGTCGAAGCCTAATTGTTTGAAGTAGATTGAGATTGTTGTGGCATCACCATTTCCCTTAACTAATGTCATTCCTATTCCAGTAATAAATTGATGAACTCTGAAATAAAATGATCAATTTCTCACAAAGAATAATGCAGATAAATAATTCACATTTAAATAAATTTGAATCTGTAAAAACAAAATCAAGTCAAATTAAATTTATCCATTCACAAGCTTAGTGCATGCAGTCCAAATTTCCAACCATGATGAATATATCGCATAATTGTCTCTTAAATTTTCAGTACGTTTAAAAAAAACATAATTGAAGACTAGATTTCTTCTTCCTGAATAATATATACAATAAAATTTATCCCAAAAAAATTATTGTCACCGAATAGAGTTGAAATGCATGTCGAAGACTTGCATCAAAATCACCAGATACAGTGTCGAATTCCCAAGATTCGACAATCATCACCATAGATTCTCGATCATCGATTAGACCCATTGGTTACCTCCCTACCAATACCTATGGGTACTCTCCTTCTCTAAGGTCCCCCGAGCCACAATGGGACTGTATAGGTACCAACCTCTAGCCAAAATAATTGGTGCTCAAGCTTGCAAGCTCTCGGGTTCCCACCTCCAAGAATACACCAATGTCTAAACTAGGAAGATTTCCACTTTCTCTCTCATGCTCACGTTTCTTGCTTAGAGATCTAGCCAAGATGATGAAAAGGAGGGGAGAGAGCAGCGCTACTAATTTGGAAAAATTATGTTGTTCTTTCATTCACCAAAGGGGAAATCCAAGGATTGCTTATACATGTTTCTACCCATTTTATGAAGTTGTTATTGAACCCAAATCTCTCCATAACCTGGAAAAAAAAATATCCATGCCCGACACAGTGAAAATCATTAGTCATATCTAACTTTATAACCATACCTTTACCTTTGGCTTTGACACTTGAATGTATTGCTTCATGTACTAGCACTATGTTTTCCATTACTTGTTGATCATGCATAAAGCCTCATTGATTGGATGAGATTATCTTGGGAAGGATTTTCTTTAACCGGGAGGCAATGACTTTAGTGAGAATTTTGTTAGAGGAATTGTACAAGGACATAGGTCGGAATCTAGAGAAAGAAGTAGGATTAATTTCTTTATTGATTGGGGATAAAAAGGAGGAATTAGTATTTCCTCCAAGTCTTGGGGAATGTTGGGAATAGTGGAGCAGTCTCTTAAGATCAGACTTTCTTAAGTTCCAAAAAAAGAGGTAAAAGGATATAGAGAATCCATATGGTCTTGGAGCCTTATCTAGCTCCAGACTCCATATGGCTGCAAAAATTTCTGCATCAGAAATGGGGCAATTAAGGTCCAAATTTTCTTTATTTGAAACCATTACAGGGATCCATTCAAGAATGGAAGTTATATTGCATTGATCTACTTCTTCTTTATGTGTATAGAAATCTGCAAAGTGGTTCTTAGCAGCCTTCTTGATGTCTTCAAATTTAGACACAATAGACCCATCTTCCAAAGTAATATTCACCACAATATTTCTAGACTGTCTAAATTTTTCTTGATTATGAAAAAAAATGGTATTTTTATCCCCAGACTTGAGCCAAAGACTGCGGGATTTTAGATGCCAATACTCTTCTTTCCTTCTCAAGGCGTTCTAATATTGACATTGTAGGTTGAGCTCGTTTTTTGGCAATTGGACAGTGATTTCTTTATCCTCTAATTTTTTTTGTAATCTCTCAAGTTTCCCTTTAATTTATTCATTTTTATCAAACGGTGATATAAAGGAGGATATTTCCCACCGTTTGAGGGATTTCTTGACTAGCATAAGTTTTTGTTCCTAGATAAAAACTAGTGTACCTAGTATCCATGTTTTTCAAGTAGCTTCCACAAGTTCCATGGAATCTTAATGATTGAGCCATAAAGGGTTGAATCGAAAAGGAAGAGGGCCATATTTCGGTAGAGCTTGTAGATGGAGAGAAATGGCCTTGTGGTATTATATAAAGGAGAGAAGAATATATGATTTTAGGGCAGTATTTTGATGAAGGAAGTTGTTATGGACTATAAATTTGTCCAACCTTGCTACAATGTTCCCTGGCCCAGCTCCCATGCTCGTCCAAGTGAACTTCCCTCGTTGTGGGGGAATATCCAGCAAATCCTAGTATACAATGAGTTCTTCTAATTTATTATGGAAAGGATCTCTTCCAAAGAGCCCCTTCTTTTTTTAGCACTATTCCTTACAACATTAAAATCACTAGCAATAATGAAATCTTATGAACATTAAGTGTTTTTTAAGCTTAATATTGATATCCAACACTTTTCTTTACTAACAGGATTGACTGGCATATAAACATTGATGACCACGAAGTGAATGTTACTATGCATGTACCTAAATTTTGTGAGAATCCAATGTTATATTTTGAAATAGGAATCCATACTTACCTCATGTCCATTCCAAATTGTGCAAAGCCTTTTAGAGGCTCCTCTTGAGTCTTCGACAATGGCGTTGTTGGATCACCATATGTTTTTCCCAATATTTATTGTGTCTTCATATTTCATCTTGGTCTACTAAATCGAGAGTATATGAGGCTTCGCATACTTTATCGAATCTTTGATAGCCAAGGTCTTTGGGGCACTGCCTAAACCCATGCAATTCCAAGATACCAAGATGATTATTTTGTTTAGTTTGAGAGAGAACCCCCTTTAGTTGCTACATTCCAACTCAAATTTTTTCTGTGTTTGGTTCCTCCTAATCATACTGGGCAAATCTTGTTGCAACTCCAATAGACTGTCTTTGTGAGCTTGTTCTTCCCTAACAATTCTTGTTAACTTCCCCCCAAATCTTCATGGAAACTTCTCCTCTGATGCTCAATATTCCTACCCTTCCTCACTTATACTCTCAGTCTTCGTGTTATATTTAGCATCTAAGAATGAAACTTTCACATCTTTAAAGTATTCCATATATTTCGGTATTGTATCATGGAGATTGGTGTCTTTTTTCTATGGTATTTCGAACATAACTCGTTTTTCTTTACGTTGTTTTATGATCAAGGTTTCCTTTTTAAATTGAGGTCGAGGAGCCACTTTGACTAAAGGTTTCTCATTTCTAATAATCCCAATTCCACTAGGATTCGGAATAACCTCTTTGTCTTCATCCTCCAACTAGGAGAGTGTTTCAAATATATTTTTTTGGGTAAATGTCACGATTTTCCAAGGGTTTTCTAGGGCTTTGGATAGCGATTTTGACCTAGAAAGAGAGGGGCCCATGGAGGAAGGGGGTGGCACCTGGCCACCACTAGAACTAAATTTATAGGAAATTTCCTCCCATTTTTCTTCCTTTCCAGAGCTTGCAAGAGTGGATGTTTCCGCTTTCTTGCAATTTCTCGTGAAATGCCCGTATTCATGGAATATTTTTCACTTTAAGGGTAATTGTTCATAATCAAGTTTTTGCACATGCTACAATTTATCCTCGGTAATAATCACTACTTCAAGAATACCTTTCTCAAGATTTTCCTTGATGTATATTCTTGCATAGGAAAAAATGTTCTCCTTTGGCTCAGCCTAGTGAATATAACTTCTAGTAGAGTTCCCAATACAGTGAAGGGCATCATCACTCCAACAATGAAGAGGTAGATGCAGAAGTCAAACCCACACTGATAAAGCAAAAGAAACATCATTCTCAGGGATGAAGTCAAGGGTCCATTTATTTAGATACATCCCTCTTGCTCCCAAGAAATACGGCCCACTACGGAATATCAAGTCCATGTCTTCCTTGAACTCAAAGAGGAAAGTATAAAACTCTCTTCCATAGAAAAATTGGCTTGGAGATCCTCTGATGAGAGGTTTCCAGTTTTCTCAAGCCAATATGCTACTATATTTGGAAACGGACAAATTCATGTAAATTGGCCAATCAAACCCCGATCTTCAAGAGTTAAATCATTTTTCCTAAACGATTAAGGCGGAAGTGAAACCTTAGGCATCTCGTGCAGCTTTAGAGGTTTGAGGCTTTGATTTTTTTACTGAGGCCGCTACCATTGCATGAAAGGCCATAGCATCATCATCTGGAGGGGGTTGTCAACCCTTCTCAACACCATCTTCCATCCCAGTCGAACCAGCACTTATGGTTTCAAGCACATGCACCATAGTTCTCACCTCAACCTTACTTCTCATATAAATGTGAATGTTAGTTTCATCAATATTCTCAAATATATTTTCATAAACACATACATCAATAAAAATATTTAAATATGAATCTCTTTCTAAAATAGTGTCTTGTTGTTGGTTAAATTCCATCCATGTGTTGTAAAACCAAGTTTGTACATATTCTATATAAATAAATTAGATATTAAATTTTAATCACATCAACTTGAAATTTAAAGGAAGAATATTAAATGGGTTAAATTTCTAAAACATGGTGTTGAAAAACCATCAATATTCCTTCTAATGATCTTATCTATAGACTCATCCATGGGTTGTTGTGATGAATATCTGATGGGTTGTTGAGAGGAATCCCTAATGGGTTGTTGAGATGAATCCATGATGGGTTATTCAGAAGAATCCCTAATGGGTTGCTATGAAGACTCACCTATGATCTAAATATAATTAGTAGTAGGATTCTTGGATGAGTTGGACATATCACTAAAAATATCATTTAATTGTGAAACCTTTCTGAAATATTGTCTTGTTGTTGGTTAAATGTCATCCTTGTATTGTAAAACCAAGATTGTACATTATTTTGTATAAGTGAAATATATCTTAAATTTTAAGCACATCAACTTGAAATTTAAAGGGAAAAGATTAAACATGTTAAATTTCTAAAACATGGTTTTGAAAAACCACCAATATTCCTTCCAATGGTCTGATCCATAGACTCGTCCATGGGTTGTTGTGATGAATCTCCAATGGGTTGTTGAGACAAATCCTTAATGGGTTTCTATGAAGACTCACCCATGATCTACATATAATTAGTAGTAGGATTCTTGGATGAGTTGGACAAGACTTTGTGTTCATCTCCATCTAACTATGCTCTTTCCCTAGCTTAGTGTTCTCTCATGCAAATTTTGTTCCTCACTCATTATTCATAATCACCTTGGTGAAGAAAATCATATTTTAGTGCTTGACTCCTCTTATTTCCAATTATCATTGATAAAAGTGTATGTTTGGATGGTATCTCAGTTATAAAAGAAAACCTTGTTGATAAAACAAGTTTTTTCACATTAATCTTGTCACCTTCAAAAAATTGTGAATAAATATATAGTTTATAAAAATAGGCAAGAGCTAGAAAAATCACTTCTACTTTTTTTAATAAAAAACAAATTAAAATATAAATTTGCATGATTTGTTTGTTTTTTTAACAGATTAAGGTGATAATTTTACCTTTTTTTTTACTTGTGTTTTCAAATGCACGTGTTTTTCATGTTTATATAAAAATGATTTTTAAATTCATATATTTTTTAAGGAATAATATAAGTGTCTCAACCAACATGCCCTAAACTATTATAGGCACCTATGTTGAGCCTCATGTAAACCCTAGATGCCCCCCCTTTTGATGGCCCTCCCAGAACCTAATCTAGGAGGGGGTCCCTCCCCTTTAGCTACTAAAGCAATGGATTTCCAAGCTCTCATCCATTCCTTTAGCAAGTCATCCCCTAAACCCCAACATTTTAAGTTTGTCAAAAAATTGAATTTGATTCTAGAAGTTAATCTTCCAATAGTAGTGCCTCAGCATAAAGCTCTTGCACTGATGAATAGAGGATTGATTGTAAATTTATGGGTCTTTGGCCCTCCTTGAAATCCATGGATGTTTGGGCGTATAAGAATTGGATAGTTTTGATAAAAGGTAAACTCTCTTAATTTTTTTTGTGGGAGAGGGTTCTACATGTAACGCCCATCTAATTTAACCCCAAGACATGACTTTTTTATATGATTTGTCACCCTTTGCAACATGATAGCATGGTGCAACTATGATCAAGTTATAGATTGCAATCACACTTTGGTCCTAGTAATTATATATCAATGAACTAATCTCCTTTGTTTTGTCGACTTAATACAAGGTTGCGCAAATTACATAATAATTTCATCTACCTTGCGCAAGATTGTGTATTTTCGTGAATCAAAATTCATCCTCTTAATTTTCTATTTAATAAATTAATTTAGATTCTAATAGATTTACTCTTCTTATTTTAGGTTTTCACAATTATATGACGATACAAATTATATAATAAATATTGATATTCTTACAATAACATTCCCACTTACCTCGTGTTTATGACAAATAACAATATTATAGAATATACATTAATTTCTTGTAAATAACAATAAACACATATAATCATGTAACCAAGGCAATGGTAAACATATCAAGTATACGTTGATATTCTTGTAAGTAACAATAAACATATATAAATTTCCATTTACCTAATATTTATAACAAATAGAATATTATAAAAACATATATTGATATATTGTAAATACAATCAACACATATAATCAAACATTCCATGACATCTTAATTTAATTTATTATTCTTGTAATTGTTATTATACTTTTATACTAAAACAAATAACATATAAACTTTCCCGGTTTCTTAACAATTAAATGACAACGCATTGTTGTATTACTATCTTATAAATAATAATAATTGTTTCAAATAAATTTTCACCTATAATACTTATTACTTTTATAATAAAACAAATAACATATAAATTTTCCCACTTACTTAACAAATAAATGACTAACACATTGTTGTATTACTTCTATAATAAAACAAATAACATATCAATTTTCTCACTTAACAATTAAATACAACACATTCTAATGATATTTATTACTTTTATAACTAGCACGGCTAAGAATGCTTGTTCTTAATATAAAATGTCTATGGTAATTTGTATGTAGTAATATGAAACATTGGTTATATTAGGTTTAATTCTACTTAATCATTTAAACGTGGCAATTATATATTCTTACAGTAATTTTTTAATGTGATTAGGTAAATGTTAAAAAGTAAACATGTTAACGGATACCTTGATAAATGCAAGAAAAGTATGAACAATAAATCTGACCCATTGATTTTGGAGGACGACTAAGAATATGCCAGCGTCTTCAATGCATAACCATCAAATTAGGGTTTAAGGTTAAATAAGATTAAAAGATCATTAATTATGTCCTTTCGACATAATAAAACAAATAACATATAAATTTTCCCACTTACTTAACAATTAAATGACAACACATTGTTGTATTACTTCTATAATAAAACAAATAATATATAAATTTCCCCACTTAACAATTAAATACAACGCATTGTTCTATATATAGATATTTTTTCAAAATAATAATACACCTATATAATCATATTATTCAAGATGAATTTTCACCAACCATACTTATTAACCGTTGATAATATGACAAAGCATTGGTATATAATTACACCTTGAAGATGTTCTTTAAGGGAAGGTTCCTAGAGGCCTTCGTCGTCTGTACAAAAAAAAAATTATATGTTAAATAATAATCAACCAATCTTATCTTTCCCCGTGTTTTCACTTTTCTCTGCCCATATGGGTCGTTGCTTCTCTGTCAACATGGGCCGCTCAGGATTGCAGATCACTTTCCCATACGAACGAGACAAAGCATGGCGCAGCCTCGCACATTCTTTTCAAAATTCGCTCTTAGCGATCGCATGGTCTGTGGCACCTTGTTTCTAGGTGTCCTCCACTCCTCTTTTGCTTTCTCACTCTAAGATTTTGGTTCAGTTTGAATTCTCATTTAAAAAAAAAGGAGTTTGTGATGTATTTGTCTCGCTTTCTTACAGATTATGAAGTTTGAAGTTTTTTTAGGCTCATGGTTTGAATGCCTGTCATCTGTTGTTGTGAATATTTGAAGCCCACTTCAATGGGGTTATATTGAATTTGAAGCCATTTTCGAGAAACTTTGTGCAATTCATGTGGCAATTGTAAAGATTTGAAACATGAGTTCAGGGGTGTGATGTAGAGTTTGAAGTTGTTTTCATATCCCATTTCCATATCTATATCTTCACTAATAATTATTAGCATAACTGTAAATTCCCTAGATATCCCATTCTCATTTGATTCCAGTCCACCAAGGATGGTGTGTCATTTTTCGATTATATTGTAGAAAATGGTTTTCGTTGTTTTTATTATAAGCCTTGTTATTGTGAAAATGTGTTGGTTGTAGATGTTTTGATGTGTTATTGGATTTTAATATGTCAAGGTTATGTGGAATTCACTTTTTCAGCAATATTATTTTAACAATATTTAAATCTAAAATAATATTTTTAAGACATCAAAACCCATGAAACAATCATTATCTGAAGTTTATTGCAAAAACTAATCGTATATGAACACAATAACACGATTTCTAATGATTATATAACGATTTCTAATGATTATATAATTCTTTACATGAGTTTTCACCATTTTGTTTTTACTTTAGTTTGGGAATATAGAAAAATCAGTGAGGTTTGCACTCAAAAGCTTGTATCAATGGATGGCTCCGAGAAAGGTGACTCTGAGTTTATTTATATAATTCTGAGTTGTGGAATATATATATATATATATATTTTTCATTTTTAAAGTTACGGTTAAGCTAGACACTTAATTAGTGTATGAGACGCCCTTATTTACGGAGGTATACATACCTTATCTCTTCTGGATTTTGAACTTGTAACCTCTTAACCATTTAACCCAAAAATAAAATAAATATAATTATAAGATCAAATTATTTAAATTATATATAGTTTAAATATTTTGATCTTACAATTATATTTATTTTACTTTAAAAAAAATCATAAAATTTTATTTTTGATAATTAAATAATAATTATTAAAAAAAGATAGAGTTTCTCGATGGGTTGGTGGCAACTCAAGCAATTGGGCAAATCAATAAAGCAGATGGCRGTGACAGCTAGAGCGATCTGGCACAGTCAATGAARTAGATGACGATCCAGGATGCTTAGGGAGGCATTACACACACTTCATTTCTCCAAAAATGCTCTTGTAATAATGATTTCGTTGGAGATGGGCGATGGATGWMGCAAAGGTATATTTGATAATAAAAAAATCCTCTCRAAACTTGCTTTGATAGAATGTCCTTGTAAATTGATTTAAATTTACCTGTGTGATTCTAAAGTGTTGATATTAATTGATAATGTCCTTGTAAATTTAATTATCTTCATTTGTGCAAGTCATGTGGCAATTGTGAAGATTTTCAACCGTTTATGACTATTCTGAAGCTTTTAAATGTGCATGTGAAGATGCTTAAAACTTTGAAGATTTGAAATACAATGTTAAAATCCAATAATTTGAGTGGGGAGGTACTTGCGCTCGGTTAAATTCTTTAGAAAAAGGGAAAATGGAATATTTTAGGTTACTTTTGGGAGAAATTTCAGGATTTTAGCATTAGATAGCAGTTCTTTCTTGGACATGGCAGAGGCTTTTAAATCTCTTGAAATGTCTTAAGTGGGAGCAGTTTCGTGCATTTTGTTTCGCTTTCAACTTTGTTGTTGTTGTGGAGGTCTGGCACAATGAAGAATGTTTGTGATCGTTAACATTCTTGTGAAAAGCAAGTTAAATATGAGAATAAGAGAAAATTTTCATGTGTTCCAACCGCTCATTCTAATAGCATATTGAATGGCACTCAGTCGAGTTTCCTTTACCCATTGACAACCAAACCTTGGATGACATATATTTTGAACAGTAAGAATTAGTGAAGGTGATACACCCAGTTGAGTTTCCACATCCTTCGTATGGGGGCTTCACCTTATTGACCAATATCTTATCACGTTCATTCATAAAGGGGGTTTTTAAATTATGAAAAATAGAGTCAATATATTGTAGGTATTGGGGTGGGATGTTGGGTATGGGGGGGTTATAGGTATTGGGGGGTGTTAAAAGGGGTATTTAGAAAAAAAGTAAGGGATATCTAGTAAAAATAGGTTTTTTTTATTGGGAAAATGTATTGGAAGGGGGCTTGAACAAAAGGATTTGAGGCATTTATCAATATCTAGTGAAATTAGGGGTATTCTTTAATATCCCACGAATGAACGCATTATGTCCTAGGTTTATTGAGTGGAGACTGTGTGATCCTTGGACCTTGAATCCTTTGCAATGATTGAATAAGATGGCCTGATATGACTCCCAGAGTGACTCGAAAAACATCCCTTTTTCTCATCAAAAATGTGATCACTATGACCACTCTAAGATTGTTTATATTTGAATGTTGACGATTCTCTCTCCATCCAACATCCCTATGATATTTCCTATATTCATAGGCTTGGGTGTTGTATCTGCTGTGAAATTTCTTTGCACCACTCTTCCTATACCCGTTCCTCTCATATCGTCATCTCTTGTCATGTGAATTTTTTTTCAAAGTAACCCTTATCCACACACCCAACTGAATTTCTTGGTAAATTCAATTCAAAATGCCTAGAGCGTGAATGCACCTCATCTAAAATCCTCCTGCTCTTCAACCCACCTCGTGCATCAAACCTATCACTTCAATTCCCAAGATGTTCTTTTCCAGCATTCTCTGTTATCCCCAATTCATCATCTTGCACACTGCCAATGGCATGCCCCTCATCTCCACCATCATGCGTATGCAATCATAGTCCTACTCCTAATTCATTTTCATTGATCCTCGAATTATGAGCATTCTCTTCAACAACATCCCACCTCAAGGATCTCTTTAACCTATCTGCACACTCCACAACAAAAGTAGCAGTATTAGTAGAAGTAGTAGATATAACACTAGCACCAGTACCCCGTGACTTAGAAAATTCTTTTGCACTACTCCCTTCCTTAACACTCTCTGAGTTGCTAATATTAATGTTAACTTCGTGAAGCTCCTGATCTAGGAACTTTGTAGAATTTGACTTTATATCAAATCTATGACTGTTATTGATTAAAAGAGTGGAGATATGGAGATATGGTGGTCTAGAATCCAATAACTCAGACTTGTAACACACTTCCTGCAAGGTCCTAAAAAACTTGAGTTTAGGGGTGTGAAGTAGTTATTGTTTTAAATGAGATACTAGGTTTCACTATGTCGCCTCTACGAATGTCTATATGGGGATGTGTGCCTCCGGTTTTATAAGGTAACAAATCAGTCGATGGATATACATGTTTGGAAATACATTCATCTACGTACATTTTGTTTAGTATTTTCAATGGCTTAGTTGTAGGAATTTAAACTATATAACCACGCTTAAATGTGTTACATTGTGGTGGAAATTAAAGATTTGAAGTTTTAGTGTTGTAAGATGTGTACATCAATGTTTGAAGTGGCTTTCCCCATCCTATTTTGTGTTTTCTCTAGGTTAAAAATTGTTTGAAAATTATGGCATGTACACATACACCGTACACTTATAGTTCCAACAATATTTCTCATGAAGTATTAGTTTTAGTGTATCAAAACCCATTCTAACATTTTATGCCATCGTTTTCAACAAACTTTGATTTACATATCGGAATGTGGACAATGTTCAAGTAGAGAATTTTAAATTTGAATTTTCTTTTTACCTATCCCATTTTTTATGTAGTTAATTTTCATATTATCTTAGGGTCGGTTTATCTTTTGGACCGTGGACTCGTGCATTTCCCATCAAGGTTGCAAGTTGTATGACAAAGTAGTTTTACACTTCCTAAAGAAAATCACTCTTCAAAAATGGTTCAGATATTTCTCCTTCTAAATGGTTCATGTCGTTTTTGTTAGAATTATATGTCTTTTATGTGACCATGTAAATTGGTAGTTGTTGAATGATATTTTGTGCTTATATTATATGTTGACTTGTTTACACTTGATAGTTTGAGTTCAACACTACACTATATATTAATATTAATTTTGAATGATGGTTTTCATTCTTCAATATTGAATAATTCTTACATACTCATTTAAATGCACACTTTTATTGTTGTTAAGTTATCACTTTTTCTAATTGATGATTGTTTACAAATCTTTGGTCATTAGATCATTTCTATCGCTGGCCATTTAGTTCAATGTGAATGTCCATGCCACTTAACAAATCTTTCTATAGAGTAAGTAACAACATATAACAATGTACAATTAGGAGTTGTTTTTTATCCATGGCCTTACTATTAGTATTGCAATTTAGATTATCTATTCCACAACTTTATCACTAGTGTTCAAGACTTTTTAAAGATTTGTGTAGTAATTCTAAAGGTTCAAAATATTTTTACATCTAGATATAATAATTATGTCTAAGGTGTTCCTTAAGAGGTTGGTTTTATGGGATCTTATGTTGTCTCTCAAATGGTTAATTACATCGATGGAGTTTTAAGGAGTGGTTATTCATTGCCTCTTCTCCCTCTTTCATTTCTCTATGGAAAAGTCTTAGCCACATTTTTGTGATTATTGCATGTGGGCATGCAATAGAGTGATTCATATTTGGAGTTACAGGATCGTTGAAAATATTTCTCGAGATGTGGGATAAAGATAGACCTTTTGAAAAATTCATTTTTCATCCAAAAACAAAACATCACAATCTTTAAACAACATAACCACCCTCAATTCACTTCAATGTTTAGTGTGTAGTAATAAACCTATATAAACCTCAATCTCGGGTCTAGTAACTATTAATGGTAACATGGAATTTAGACTATAACTGGTTAGTATAGATTTAGATATGAATACTTCGATGCTCACCATTTGAATTAAACAGTCCTTATAATTAAGGAGAGGTAGTAATTGACATTCTCGTCATTTGCGCGTAGAAAAAGTTACAACATTTAAATTGCACAAAGTTATATATATATATATATATATATATATAATTATTATTTATAATTTATATCAATTTAGTAGATGAGTGAGTATTTTTGGTCTTTTTCGTTGGAATTTGGGAACACAAATTTGTATCAAATCACAATTTTTTGTTGTTTAAATTGTATTTATGAATCTAGAAATAGATTTAGAATGTTAAAAAACTCCTGGAGCACTTAGATTATACAAAATAAACCATTCAAATATGCAGATCCAACAATTTATCACTAAATTTCAGACAAAATAAAACAAAAAATATCACTGGAAAAGGAAAAAAACCATAAAACAGTTAGACTAAGACATTAATACCTTCTAACTTTTGTATACACCCTGAATATTTAATTTTATGAAANTATATATATATAATTTATATCAATCTAGTAGATGAGTGAGTATTTTTGGTCTTTTTCGTTGGAATTTGGAAACACAAATTTGTATCAAATCACAATTTTTTGTTGTTTAAATTGTATTTATGAATCTAGAAATAGATTTAGAATGTTAAAAAACTCCGGGAGCACTTAGATTATACAAAATAAACCACTCAAATATGCAGATCCAACAATTTATCACTAAATTTCAGACAAAATAAAACAAAAAATATCACTCGAAAAGAAAAAAAACCATAAAACAGTTAGACTAGGACATTAATACCTTCTAACTTTTGTATACACCCTGAATATTTAATTTTATGAAAAATGAAATAAACAACCTAAAGAGTTGAATCGAATTATTAATTTCTTATAACACTTCAGAATTTCAGCTCTGGTAAAGATTGTTAAACGATCCATTGCTGAGATAATTTCGCTACGTCTGAGATTAACTACAGAGATTATAAATGTGTATAAGAAATTTGTAGTGTTGATTGTTATTGACTTGAATGTGTGGTAACCACATTGACAAGGGATCATGTGTGTAACGGACTGTCACTCATTGTCATCTGTAAGACCTACCACTAGGTATGAGTGTCCAAAATTTCATGTTGTTGACCAATCTACCCAATTAAATATAAAAAAAGCTATTAACAATTTAAATATAAAGAAAGCTATTAACAATTTGAGAATTTTATTCAATTACTAACTATAGATGTTAATACCAAAATCTTCCATAATTCAATTAACTATTCTTTGAACAAAACATTATAAGAACCTTAACTAAATCATGTATTTATATAAAATGGAAATCATTGGAATTGTTTTACTACTAAAAATTCCATCAATTCAATTAACTATTCCTTGAACAATAGGTTGTAAGAAACTTAACTAATTCGATAGTATTTATATAAGATGGAAATTGTTGGTGTATCTCTTATCATGTGTTGGTGAAGGATTACGATCCATTATTCTTGTTTGGAATACGAACTCTTAACTACAATTCCTCTATATTAAAATAAATTATCGTTGTAATTAATTTAAAAATATGGAATTTAACGCAATCAACAATTGTGGATTCACTTGAATAATACGCAATACAGTTGTTCTATGGTATACTCAACAATACCAGATAATATTTGATTGAAAGTTTGGTTGTTATTCATTCTTAAATAAAAGAGATTCAATAGAGAAATTAAAGGGAACCTCACTGCAATTGATTCAGATAGTGTATTAATAGTTGTTATAGAACAATGAGATTGAGAGTAGTCATAACCAAATATAAAAATATGCAATCTTATATCATATAACTCCATTCATGGGAGATATTGTATATTATTCACTTTCCTGCCAGATTTAATTACGTGATAGTACCAAATAGAAGAAGGAGAAAACTAAAAATAAATCGAGTATAATTATAATTACTAATCTCATTTAGTAATAAATTGATGAACTCTGAAATAAAATGATCAATTGCTCACAAAGCATAATGCAGATAAATAATTCACATTTAAATAAATTTGAAATCAATTCAAATTAAATTTATACATTCACAAGCTTAGTGCATGCAGTCCAAATTTCCAATCATAATGAATATATGGCATAATTGTCTCTTAAATGTTTTGTTATGAAAATTTACGTTTAAAAAAAACGTAATTGAAGACTAGATTTCTTCTTTCTGAATAATATATACAATAAAATTTATCCCAACAGAATTATTGTCACTGAATAGACTGGAAATGCATGCCGAAGACTTGCGTCAAAATCACCAAATATTATGTCAACTTCCCAAGCTTCGTCATCGCAAGAGTTTCTCGATCGTCGATTAGACCCACTAGTTACCTCCCTACCAATACTTATGGTACTCTCCTTCCCTAACGTTCCCCGAGCTGCAACGGGACTGTATAGGGACCAACAGCTAGTCAAAAGTATTGGTGCTCAAGTTCTCGGGTTCCCACCTCCAAAAATACACCAATGTTCAAACTTACAAATAGAATTGCTCAAAGGTCCAATGGTCGTTATGATGACCATCCAATCATAAGGAAAAAATATGCATCTTCCCTTTTCTTTTATAACCTCCTCCTAGTGAATATAAAATTATGAATTAAAATTTTAAAAAAATTGTTTCATAAGAATGTTAAAGGTGTCATGTATGCTATGCTCTTTAACACTTACTCCAAAAGTGAAGTGTGTCATGCTCTTCAAGCATTCAACCTTGAGAAAAGAAAATTTGCAATATTAATGGATGTTGAGGAATAAGGCTTTCACCTTATTATGTACCCCTCACTTTATTCTCATGAGTGATTGAGTTCACATCCTACCCTAACGATATCATGTAACTACTTGAGCAAAAGTGTCCCTCAC
>JZKD02S1673623.1:833022-846775 GCA_000966675.3 Picea glauca
AGGAAATACTTGTCTGGCTATTTTCATGAAACAAAAGAAGAAATTTATGAACATACAATGTCCATGTTATTTCCCCAGTTTAATGGCTTAGATGACAGATTAGTCACCACAATAAGAATCAAGGTTCCAAATTACAAACTTTACCATCTTAATGTCAAGATAGATATAGGTGCAATGAGCTATTTTTTTTAGGTTTCCAGCTATACCTAAATATTACTAGAAAAAGATTAATATATCATTTAGAGCATGGTTCCCATTTCAGGATTTGCTCATGATTTCCTTTTGTTACTGAATCGGGAAAAGGTGACTGTATATTTATAATGTTATGATATTGGTGTTGATATGATTTTGGGAAAAGATTTTTTAAATAGATATCTTCCTTTCATTGTTATTTCTTATGAAATACATTTGCATGTAAATGGGAAGAAGGTTTGCTTGCCTCGTAAGAAAACCTTTGCAAATAAAATACCTACAAATGTCCCAGATGAAGTTGAACATTCTGTAGAAAAACTTTTGAGCGTTTAAAAGATAATCTAAAATGTTGAATTACGTGGATTAGAAGAAATCTTTGATATCAAGGAAAAGATAGAAAAGGATTGTACCTATGATTATCTGGATGCTTTCTGGACCAGAGAACAATATTTTGTTGATCTCCCTTACAAAGAAAATTATTCTGGTAAGCCTCAAATGGCCTCTACTAATCTAATGTCACCATCTAAAATAGAGTATTGAAAATTAGAGGTAGCAGGGTTGTTAAAAAGAAAATTGATTGAACCTAGCAGGAGTCCATGGACTTTTCCATCCTTTTATGTAAATAAGCATTCTGAACGAAAAAAGAGGAAATCCTAGGATGGTCATCAATTACAGAGATTTGAATGAAGCATTGATGCCTATCAGATATCCTCTCCCATCAAAAGAAATGTTTTTTGCTAAGAGAGGAAATAATAAAATATTTAGCAAGTTTGATTTAAAAAGTGCATTCTGGCAGATAGGTATAAATCCTACATACCGATATTAAATTGATTTTTTGGTCCCACATGGGGAGTATCAATGGCATGTTATGCCCTTTGGCCTGAAAAATGCTCCCTCGAAATTTAAAAAACAAATGGAGGATGTTTTTAGAGACCTAGATTTTGTGATAATTTATATTGATGACTTGTTGGTTTATTCTTTGGATCTCAAACCACACAAAATCCATTTGCGGAAAGTATTTGAAGCTATGTATAAGCATGGAATTGCTCTGTCAAAAACAAAGAATAGAGTTTGCTAAAAACTAGAATTGAATGCCTTAGGTTAATTATAGCTGAAGGAAAATTTGAGCTACAAGAGAATGTGTTGAAATCTTTACAAAACTTTCCGAAAGAACTTTTGGATAAAAGGAAACTCCAAAGATTCCTTGGAAATCTAAATTATATCATACATTTTTATGAACAACAAGCCAAGGATGCCATAATTTTACAAAGAAAATTGAGAGGTAAAATTTCTTGGAATTATAGGATGACTACACCAGTTCAAATAATCAAATAGAAAGTCCAGAACCTACCAAAGTTGCATCTGCCATCACAAGCCTTACCTTTCATATTAGAAATTAAGGCCTCAGATGATGTATGGGCATGTGTATTTCTACAAAAGCACACTCAGAAAGAATAGGTTTGTATTTATATCTCAGGATGCTTCAACGATGCTGAAGAAAGATATCCATCAACACACAAAGAAATTCTTACGGTTAAAAATGGAATCAAACGATTTAAATTATTTTTGAAGAATGTACATTTCATGGTAAGAACGGATTTGAAGCATATGAAAGGAATGCTTAAAATCCATAGACTGGTAGAATAGTGTAACAATAGAGTTCTCAGATGGAGTTTGTGGTTAGATGGGTATGACTTTGATATCGTATACAAATTAGGAAAAGAGTATTGTGTTGAAGATCTATTGACTAGGGAAGGAAAAGATCTATTGTAGAAATCAATCAGAATGTCTGAAATCAAAATGTTTCATAGATCACCATCTTCAAGTGAGCCTGCAGAACCTCCTCCAAAAGGATTCAAATGGATCCTTTTGTGTGAACATTTTAAATATTGTTATTGTTTTGATTGTGTAGTGAGTCAGATCAAGTCACGTCAGTTTATAGATAAGATTTTTCATAAGTGGGTCAATAAATATAAAAATAGAGTGACTAATGTGTCATATTTTGAACATAGTTCAAAAATGTATAGTGGAGCTCTTTGTAGTGGTCAATTAGCAGGTAAGAGATATATAGTCATAGAAGAAATTTGGTTATGGTATAATGATTATTGTGCTATAATGTTGTATGTAAAACATGAAGAGTATGTGGATCATATTTGACTATGATACTATAAGCAATCAGAGTCCTTATTGGTCGGGATATTTTAAACTTTTGATGTATCAGTATTGTCCTAGAGGTACTAATTTTAGTCAAGTCGGTGGTCCAGATTTTATCACTTGATTAAGATCCAATGTTAAAGAAGTCGCCAAAACCAATTGTTGGTTTGTATTTAGAATTTCCTATCATGGCAGTAATTGATAGTGGAACATAAGCCACCAAAAGAACCATCACTATAAAATCCAAAGTGTTACCTAAATGCTTAGATTTGTAACCTCTAATGGTTGAAGACCATGTATCTCCACTTTATGATGATTGGTACTATACATATCCATTAAATGATGATGATGACCTTTTCAGTGGTGATTCTCCAATGTGGCATAACATACTAAATCATAGGGAAGCATGATGAGCCTTGTACTCTTATTTTGTAAAGTCTAATTGACTAAAAATGGTGTTAGTCGTGTCTTCATGGATTCATGCCAAAAATATCCATTTTGTACTAAAATTTGTTGTCATGTCTATCCAAAATAGAAGGATAGGTCCCCTTATGTCTCAAAGTACCTCATAGGGACATAGGAATCTACTTTTTACTATCAGTTATAGGTTTCTTGTAACCAGCTATCGAGAGACAAGATTATAAATAAAGCTTGAGACCTCTCATTTTGGTCATTCAAATTTGGAGAGAATGAGTCTTGTATATAGTCTATAAAATATTTTGAAGTATGATCTGCACCTTGCACTGCAAGTGATCCTGCTCCACCAAAACAATATTTCAAGTAAGTAAGTAAGTCTATTGAGTCTGTAATATTGAAATAGATATATGCTATATGCCTCGTAGATTAGTTTGATCTTGTCATATTAGAAATCTATGTAAGTAATATGTTTGTATAGCCTGGCATGGATAAGCCCCTATCATCCCTCTGTGGTTGTCGTCGATCTTTTGAACATATTATTTTAAGACTATTGAGCACAACACAGGTCGTGTGTTTCATCTTTAGGTAGATCCAGTGCACTATAAGTTAGTTGAATGATGTGGTATCATTCAGTTGACTTAAACATAAGTTTGTGTGTGTGTTTGTAGTCTAACTAGACGACAATGGTGCAAGTCATGTTTTCATGGAGTCATGACAAAAATATGAACTTTGTACTAAAAGATGATCTCAAGTCTGTCCAAAAAAGAACGATGGGTCCCCTTATCTCTGAAAGGATCTCACGGGATGAGATAACAATTTTTAGTCCCACAACTGCCACATCATCTCATAAGGACATAGGAATCTACTTTTTATTGTCAGTTGTAGATTTCTTGTAACCCACTATTGGGAGCCAAGATTATAAATAAAGCCTGAGACCCCTCATTTTGGTCATTCAATTTTGGAGAGGGTGAGTCTTGTATAGAGTATGTAAGAGAGTCTGAAGTATGCGTTGCACCTTGCACTGCAAGTGATCCTAGTGCACCATAAAAATCTCTCAAGTAAGTAAGTAATTTTATCAAGCATATAATACAAAAATAGACATATGCTCTATGCCTTGCAGATTAGTCTGATCTTGGTAGATCGCAAATATGTGTAAGTTATATGTTTGTATATCCTGGCCTAGATAATCCCCTATCATCTATCTGTTGTTTTCGTCGATCTTTGGCACTGTAACACACCTGCCCCCCAAATCTATCTTAGGCTGGTGGGGCGTCCATTTTTCTTTTGTATTCCACTAACTCTCACTCGGGTTCTCTAAGAATCCCTTTACCAAAGACTCATAATCACATCAAATTCCCTCCTCGGACTTCATCCAGAGCTCTAGGAGTCTATATGTCATCAATCAGATTGTCAATTCCACCCCTTGGCATCAAATCAACGGTTTGCAGTTCCTCAGACTCTCTCTTTCATCGAACTCAAATGTGTACCCATTCAAGATCCACTCCGACAGGTTGATGGTGGTGAATCCAATGGTCCTAGGAGATAGAGATCGACAGTTGTGAGTTACTCTTGGAGACTCAATTCACCTGGAGAATTGTCCCCGCCTCATTTGACATAATTAAATGAATAAGTGGGTCCGACGACAGATCCACGATTGTTTCTACCCATCAAACACTTTTCTACCAACTGCTCATATTTACTCTCAGAGTCTTCATCATCGGAACCCCCTCCACCTCCATGATCAGGGCCACTCTAATAGCATTTGCTTCGATACACCTGATAGTTCTCAATTACACCATCTAATAGTCGATGTTTACTCGGAAGTCATAATTGCTCGAAATATATGGATTCTAGGGTGAGCTTCTCATATTGAGTTATGCTAGATCCAACGACTGAGATCTCACAAGACACTCCCTAACAGATCTATGATCCTTGTACTCCTACCTTGATCCTCTTCACAATACCTTCGATGTACTAATGATTGGATCCAATGGTCCAGGACTCACCATAACCATTCTTCGATAGATCGACGATTCCTAACAACTTGTAGTTTCCCTTATCAAGGTCTCAATACAATCGCTCACTTAGTCTCTCTGATGGTTGCACCATATGATGAACGGTCTATATCTATTCACTACGTCGAACCAATGGTCGCAATTCATCCCTAGTAAAACATGGATTTTCCTCACGAAAACAGTTCGAATCTAAACTTAGACATTCAAGGATTTCTTCTAAGTCTTCTCCCATTTTTACTAGACTCTTAAGGATTTGGAATCCCAGCCTTAAACTGACTAAGGCATTTCATCTTAATATTGGGAGAGGATTTACACATCCTACAATTCTTTCATCTCAGACAAGTAGTCTTCCCATGGATTTTAAGGTTCTTTAACCCTCACGACATTTCCTAGATACCAGAACACTCGCACCACTGAGTAAACGAATTTTTTTTCCATGTCCTGCAAACTTTCTTCTCTAGTTGCAAGGTTCTCAGGGACACAGGTTACACATACTTGTTCAATTTTACAATTTAACAAGTTAAGCAATGGAAGCAACAAGCATATCCCATTACTCAGAACTTCAATTCATTTATTACTAAAATTCACATTTCCCATTTAACTCAAACAAATACATGTATACATCACTCATGCACAAATTAAATAGACCAATTAAACACTTATGTGATCAAGGAAATAACCAACACCAACTCACTAAGAGAGGGTGTCTTTCCTCCCAACCTTAGGCCTTACTATAGAGTGCCTTCCTACATTACTCCACCCTTGTACCAAGCCATGATACCAAAAGGGGAATGATTCAGTTAGTCTTCAAGATCGGATGATCAAGGAAGGTTACTCTCCTTCCTCCACTGACAATAGCATAAGTTTTCCCCTTCCCACTGAGCTTAGGAACTCTACAAGTTTATCAAGTGCTTTATCAATTGGATTTCCTCTGCACAAGGGAATCCCTTCTCTGTTATACAGTCCCTCAGCCACCTCCCCTTACTAGTGTCAGTTTCTATCCAGTAAGCAACAAGTTGTAGTCCTCTTTTTCTCTAGTCTAGATCTGGGTCATCTCTATTTCAGGGTGATCATTAATAACTCATGAGAGCTTCCTATTTTCTTGAAAGAAACCTCTTTGACCTCTTCTTCGCTTCAATTATATGCCAACAAACACCTATGTTTACTGCACAACTAATCTATGAGTCTGTTTCTCAGTCGCTTCTTCTCATATTAGCTCTCCTCGAGATTCCTTGTTCCTCTATGCATGTGCGCTCTCTTTTGGTGGTCTCCCCTCTTCTCTCTATCTCTCCTTCATGTAGATTGTCTCTTCATGTGTGTGTTGTATCCAATGGTGTTTTTCCACCTTTGTTCTCTTCCTCCACCAATCCTCTTGGGATTCCTGTGGATTTCCTGCGAACGCAACCTATAGTATGTAGCTCCTCTTATGAAGGGGAAAATCCATGGTTTCCTCTACGTCAGGTCATCCAATCAACCCTTTCCTTCTCCAAGAGACCAAAATGTCAACAGTTATTAACTGCCTCAACCACCAATCTTACCTCCATAATTGGTCATGTGGTTTCCTAGGGTACGCTAGTACGTGTATTTTTATGCTTTGCAAGCATAAGTTGGCTTGTTAAACAAGCTTCATGTTTTCCACCTCATCAATTTATTGCTTCATCAGTTCCCACTTATGTATCATGGCCAATATTGTCAAAGATACTCCCTCTCAATCAGTTATATGGTGTTTTTCATTAATCAAAACATTATTACAAGCTTCATAACACATCATATGAAGTCTTTGCATAATTAAAGTCTTGGGGTAAAACATGGTGTTACATTCCCCTCCCCCTTAAAGAAACATCATCCTTGGTGTTTAAAGCACCATGTATATACAATTATACAGAAAACAAAAATGGGTATTCCAATCTCACGGCATCTTCTAGCTCCCATGTAGCATCATCTTCTCCAAAGAGCTTCCATTTCACCTTGACCTACACAATGGCTCAATTTTGGAGCATTGTTTCTCTCTTGTCCAGGATCCATTGAGGTTCAGGATAGAACTCTCCCTCTAGTTCCACTTGTATCATAGTCCAGTCAATAATATGATTAGGATCATAGACATATTTCTTTAACAAATACACATGGAAATAATTATGAGCTCTATAATTGTAGGTGGTAATGCAATTTTGTATGCTATTGGTCCTATCCTTTCTAGAACTTCAAATGGTTCATAGTAGTAGGGTGCTAGCTTAGCACACGTTCCCATTCTCAGGGAGATTCTCTTGGGTTTCACCCAGAGATACACATGATCTCCCACTTTGAACTTTATGTGAGTTCTCTTACTATCTCCATAGTTCTTTTGTCTATCTTGGGATACCTTCATATTTTGTCGTATCTTAACCATTGCATGTTCCATTTCTTTCAGCAATTCTGACCCAAGTGTGATCTTGTCCACTGGATTGTCCCAACTGATTGGAAATCTACACTTTCTGCCATACATAACCTCAAATAGGCTCATCTTCAATGATTCATGATAGTCGTTGTTATAGGAAAACTCTACTAGTGGTAGATACTCTTCTCATTGCTTGAGTTGATGCACGACATGCATCCTCAACATGTCTTCTAGCATTATGTTCACTTTTTCGGTATGACCATCTATTTGAGGATGGTAGGTTGTGCTAAATGCTAACTGCATTTCTAAGCCTGCAAATAAGCTTCTCCAAAAATTTGAAGTGAACTTGGGATTTTTTCTACTATTATGGTCTTGGGAAAACCATGCCATCCAAAAATTTCCTTCATAAAAATGTTAGCAACATCTATATATTTGAAAGTATATTTGATGGGAACAAAGTGAGCTACCTTTCTTAGCTTATCAACTACAACCATGATCGCATCATGTTGCTTGACTGTCTTTGGTAGGATTTTAATGAAATCCATGGAAATGGTCTCACATTTCCACTCTGGAATAGATAAAGGCTGCAATAGACCTGAAGGATGCTTGTGCTCAACCTTCACTTGTTGGAACTCTAAACACTTAGAAATGTGTTGAGAAATATCTTGCTTCATTCCAAGCCAATAGTACAATTATCTTATTGTAGTCACCATTTTCTGGTGACCAAGGTGACCTACATATGGTATTTTATGGAACTCATCCATAATCAAATGCCTTAAATCTGTCGAATTAGGCACATACAACCTATTGTTATATAACAGTATACTATCGGCTCCATGTTGATATTATTCATATCTATTTTCCCTGGGTTTTTGTTGTAACCATTTTATAACTTGATTGAATAACTCGTATTCCTGCAAGAGGGTCTTAATCATCTGCTTGATGTCAAACTCCCCTACACTTGATGCTACTAAGTGTAGTGTCTGCATGCTTGAACTGAGTGCATATGTCACTCTATTTTCCTTTCCTTTAATGTATCTGATTTCGAAATCAAATTCACTAATTAACCATCCATCTGGTTTGTCTAGCAATCAACCTTGGTTGATCGAATAAATACTTCAAACCACAGTGGTCTGTCATTAGGACAAATCTTATGATGAGTAAGTAATGCCTCCACATTTTCAATGTATGCACGATTGTTTCCAAATACATATCGTGAGTGACATACTTCTACTCATGCTCATTCAACTTTCGTGATTCATAACAAATCACTTGTCCTTCTTGCATAAGAACTCCATTGAGTCCTTCTTTACAAGCATCAGTGCAAACCAAGAAATCCTTTTATGGGTCTGCAATCTTCATAACAGGAACATTAATCAAAAGATTCTTCAATTTTTGGAAGATACCTTCACAGTCTAGTGACCATACACATTTCTTCCCTTTTCCATGCATTGAAGTAATAGGATTACCGATCTTGGAAAATCCCTTTATGAACCTTTTGTAATATCCCACCAATCCCATGAAGGATCTTACTTATGTTACATTCCTAGGGGCGGGCCAATCCATTATTAACTTGATCTTTTTGGGATTTACTGCCACTCCTTATGCTGAGATTATGTGGCCTAAATACCAGATTTCTTTTTGGAAGAAATCACGTTTGTTGAAATTAGTGTACAGTTGGTGTTCTCTTAACACTTGTAGCACCATTCTGAGATGTTATTCATGCTCTTATTTGTTCTTAGAATACACCAAAATGTCATCCATAAATACCAAGACAACCTTACCTAGATACTTGTTGAGCACAATATTCATCAAACACGTGAATGTAGCTGGTGCATTTGTAAGACCAAATGGCACCACCACAAACTCATAGTTCTCATACCTTGGTCTAAAGGTTCTCTTGTTGATATCCTCATCCTTTAGTATGACTTGATCATATCATGACCTCAAATCAATTTTCAAGAAAATTGCAACTCCTCTGAGTTGGTCAAAGAGATCTATCCTAGGAAAAGGATACTTGTTCTTGATGGTCATTTTGTTCAACTGCCTATAGTCAATGCATAGTCTCAAGGTACCATCTTTATTCTTTACAAATAGGGTTGGTGCTCCCAATGGGGATACACTCAACATTTCTTTCAATTGCACCTTCAACTCCACCAACTCTAGTGTGCTCATCCTATAAGGAACTTTTGATGTTGGTACTGCTCTAGGAAAATGATCTACTGAAAAATAAAGATCTCTTTTTGGAGGTAGTCCTGGCACCTCCTATGGAAACACATCTCTGAAATCCTATAACACAGGGTGATATTTAGCCTTCAACTCCTTGTTTTATGTTGAGCTATGCACTTGTATATCATACAAGTGGCACCCTTTTCTACTAAGCTTCTTGAGTTGAAAACTGATATTTTCCTTATTGAAAATAGCTTCTAAATGCCTTATAAAATTATTGCATTCCCCTCATTATCTTCACATTCCAAAACCTTCTCATAACAATTCAAATTTTTATTGTGGGTAGATAGCCAATCCATACCCAACAACACATTGTATGAGCCTAGGTTTGTATGTTCGAGGCTACCTGAGTTTGTAGTCCATTCATTTCAATTGGACATGCTTCAATCTTCTCAGCATATTTCCTCTTCGTTCCATTGGCTAATTGAACCAACCATGCTCTTACATGTTTCTTTCTTTGTAATGAACATCCCTCAACAACTCGAGGTGAAAGATAACTAAGATTAGATCATAGGTCAATTAAAATAGAGATAGGTTGCTTTGTAATAATACCTTCAAATTCCACCACAGAGGCTTGGTGGTCTACTTATTGTTTTTCCACAACTGCATATATTATTGGCATGCTTATGGCTACATCATTAACTATAGTTGCTTCTTGTACATTGTACACCTTCCTACTATCATGTTGTTTGTGGGGGGGATTTCTCAATAGGTGTGGTTCTCCACAACCCCAACACTATAGAGGTCCTTTCCTTGGTTTCTCTACTTTCTCTCTTTCATGCTCGGTTGGCGTGTTTCCACATTGAGATGGAAAATTCTACTAATATACACTTCTACTTGGTTGACCAAACTCTGCTTTTTTGAAGGCTCTTTTTTATGCTTAGACTAGTCATAGCAACACTTGCCCTTATGAATAGTGTCTTCCTATGTCTTGGGTTTGTCAAACTCAATCTTGTCCTGGTAGGATTGTGGCAATCCACTGAGAAAATGTTGCACTCTCACTTTATCATCCTTGAGGTAAGGGACATACCTCAACAACTCCATAAACCTTTTAGCTTATGCATCCATGGTAAGTTGACCCAACTTGAGCTCATGGAATTCCTTAATTTTTTCATCATAATACTTCTATGATAGGTAAGCCTTTCGGAAGTATTTCTCAAACTACTTCTAAGTCAGTTTTCTTTCCTTCAACCCCTTGATTTCCTTGAGGTCTTCCCACCAAATGGAATCTCCTCCATTCAGGTTAAAAATGACAATCCTTGCCTTAGTATTTTCAAATTAATTTTGTACCCAAAAGTAATTCTTGAAACCAAACAACCATGCCTTGGCTTCTTCTCCCTACTTGATCTCTCCATCCAAGGTAGGCGACTTAGCCTTCTTAAATTATACAGTCAAATAATTATGAGAATTCCTTTTCTTCTTTCTCTTCAGAACACTCAACTCCATGTTGTTGTTGATAGTTCTACCAAACTAGTTTTCCTGCTTGATGGCTCTGTGGAAATACTTCTACTGGATCTTCCCTTATTGGCATCCGCATGCCTCTTCCGGGAAGAAATTCTTCCCACGTTACTTTGGCTCGCTCCATGGCTTTGGGCATCCGATGGAGTCTTCAAATTTTCCAATTGATGTAGCTCAGCATTATTGAGACCTTGCTACAAATGTTTTTGAATCTCTAACAAACTCTTCAGTAACATTGCATTCAACTCTACTTGTTCATCTCAACCTCTAATGAACCTCTCATTGTCTTCCTTCAGACTTCTAATAGTGGCCATCAAATCTGGAGGGGTTTCTCTATCCCTTCGACCATCAGATTCCTCATATCTGAGGTGCAAGGTGTCACACATACTATGTTGTACCATTCATATATGTTGTCTTTCAGTACGTCCTACATGATGAAACAAAAAATATCATTAGTAATTACATTACCAATTTAAAACATGCATGTTAAACATCATTAACAAATTTCCTAAACGATTTCAAGCAGCTTTGGTGACCCATTTCAAGCCTAGATTTTGAACTATGCTATCATACCACTCTGTAACACACCCGAACCCAATAACTTAGGCTAGTGGGGCATCCATTTTTCTTTTGTATTCCACTAAATTGCACTCGGGTTCTCTAATAATCCCCTTACCATACACTACTAATCGCAACAAATTCCCTCCTCGAACTGCATACACATATCTAGGAGTATATATGTCCTCAATCAAACGGTCAAGTCCACCCCTTAGCATCATATCGACAGTCTATAGTGCCTCGGACTCTCTATTTCGTCGGAATCAACTGCATACTCACTCAAGATCCATTATGACAGGCCTTCTCCAACAGGTTGTTGTTGGTGAATCCAACAGTCCTCAGAGACATAGATCGACGACTATGATTCACTCTCGAAGCCTCAATTCACCCAATGATTTCTCCCCGACTTGTTTGACATCTTTAAATGGATAAATGGGTCCCAATATTGTCGCTACCTATCAAACACATTTCTATCAATGGCTCAAATTTACTCTCGAAGTCTTCACCATCGTAACCTCCTCCACCTCAATGCTTAGGGTCACTCCGATAACATTTGCTTCGACAGATCTAACGGTTCTTGACTACACCATCTAATGGTCTAATTTTACTCGAAGGTCATAAATTCTCAATAGATGTGGGTTCTAGTGACAGCTTCTCAGATCAAGCTACACTAGATCCAACGACTAAGATCTTGCAAGACACTCCCTAAGAGATCTACGGTCCTCAAACTCCTTTGTCATCTGACTCCTACCCTAATCCTATTCATAATACCTCTGACTTATTGACAACTAGATCCGATGGTCCAAGACTCACCATAAGCATTCTCTGATAGATCAACGGTTCCTATCAACTCAAATTTTCCTTTATCAGGGTCTTAATACAATTCCTCACTTGGTCTCTCTTAAGGTTTCACCATCTGATCAACGGTCCATATCTATTCCCTGCATTGAACCAATGGTTGTGATTCATCCCTAGTCAAACATAGATTTTCCTTAGGAAAACAACCCAAATCTAAACTTAGACATTCAAGGATTTCTTTTAAGTCTTCTCCCAATTTTACTAGACCCCTAAGGATTTGGAATCCCAACCTTAAACTAACTAAGGTGTTTCATCTGAAGATTGGGAGAGGATTTACACATCCTCCAATTATTTCATCTCAGACAAGTAGTATTCCCATGGATTTTAAGGTTCCTTAACCCTCACAACATTTCCCAAATACCAGGACACTTGCACCACTAGGTAAACGAATTTTTTCCTCTCAAGATGCAAGGTTCTTAGGGACACAGGTTACACATACTTGTTCAATTTTACAATTTAAGTTAAGGAATGACAGCAACAAGCATATCCCATTTACTCAGAGCTTCAATTCATTGATTACTAGCATTCACATTTCCCATTAATTTAAATCAAACAAATACATGTATACATCATTATGCACAAATTAAATAGACCAGTTAAACACTTATGTGATTAGGGAAATAACCAACACCAACTAACTGAGAGAGGACTCTTTTCCTCTGGACCTCAGGCCTTACTATATGTTTCCTTCCTACAATATTCCACCCCCGTGTCAAGCCATGATACCACAAGGGGAATGATTCAGTTGGTCTTCAAGATCATATGATCCACGAAGGTTACTCTCCTTCCTCCACTGATAACAATAGAAGCTTCCCCCTTCCCACTTAGCTCAAGAACTCTACAGGTTTATCAGATGGTTTATCAACCGAATTTCCTCTGCACAAGGGAGTCCCTTCTCTCTTATATAGTCCCTTGGTGACCTCGCCTTACCAGTTTCGGTTTCTATCTAGTAAGCAGCAAGTTGTAGTCCTCTTTTTCTCCTGTTTAGATCTGGGTCTTCTCTGTTTCAGGGTGATCATCAATAACTCAGACAAGCTTCCTATTTTCTTCAAAGAAAGCTTTTTGACTTCTTCTTCTCTTCAATATTGCGCCAGCGAACACCTTTATTCACTTCACAACTACTATGTGAGTCTATTTCTCACTCACTTCTTGTCAAATTATCTCTCCTCAAGCTTACTTATTCCTTTGTGCCTTTACGCTCTCTTTTGGTGGTATCCCCTCTTCTCTCTATCTCTCCTTCCAGTGGATTGTCTCTTCCTGTATGTGTTGTCTCTGGTGGTGTTTTTCTACCTTTGGTCTCTTCCTCCACCAATCCTCTTGGGATTCTCATGGATTTCTTGCAGACACAACCCATAGTCTGCAGTTCCTCTTCTGAAGGGGGGAATATTTTGTGTCCTCTACATCAGGTCGTCCAATCGACAATTTCCTTCTCCAAGGGACCAAACCGTCAGTAGTTATTAATTGCCTCAACCACCGATTTGACCTCCAAAATTGATGA
>JZKD02S1673624.1:5174-16655 GCA_000966675.3 Picea glauca
ATCTTCATGTAGACTAGAGGGGATAATTGAAGTTGGAGCCTCTTAGATCCAGATGCCAATGAAGTAGATAGAGAAGAAGCTCCAAGCTTGTCAACAGGTGGATGGACATTGTCTTGATAAGTGTCCCTGATGATGGCTTCCAATGTGTCTAGTCTTTGTTTTTTCTACCTTAAAATTTCCATTGTGATTATGTGCTCGAACTAATTGCTTGTTTCCTTCTTTCCAAATACTTTCTTGTGCTGACAAAAAGAGGATGACAGAGTCGTGAGGGTAGAGAAAGGAGATGTGAGAGCATACCAAAGTAACAAGCTTAACAAATCTACAGCTCTAGGTGAGATGAACATGTCTGGCTTAAGAACTACATGTAGGTCCCTTGAAAGGAATAAAATATCAAAGGACAATTTCACTAAATAATAAAGAAAGTAGGGTTGAATTGAGAAAGTAAGAATGGGCTTCGAAGGAGAGATGGATTCTAAGATTGCATATCGAAAGACATCAGACCCTCGTTTAGGATAGCTGAATGGAAAAATGGAGATGAAATTTCCTTAAACAAGAGGGGATAAAGAATTATCCCACCGTGCAACCACGGAAACTCCCTGAAGCTTTCATGGGACGTCATGTGGATGAGTTGGGGTGTGTAACGAGTAACTGCATGCCTTTTCCTCATCATCCTTTCAACATGGGTGGAGAACTCATTGAAAAGATCCATGTATTTTAATGATTCTAAGAGGGACGATATGAAGTGGATATCATGATGGTGCTTGTTCATCATATCCCCAAGTGATGATATATATATATATCCCCCCTTTGCACCTTGAGGATTGAAATGCAGAGGAGAGACGAAACAAGGAAACAAGGAAAAAAGCATAACTTCCAAGAAGTCATGATCCTCATCTATATGCTTGATTCATTAAATGTGATACTTTATATAAAAAAATGACTAGTGTACCTCATTTGTGTTGGACCACCATCATCTAATGAACCCTATTGATCAAGTGAAAGAGATGAGTTGAGAAATGATGAGATGGGAGGCATCTTCCCCCAATGGAGTCACTAGGTAATTTATCTAAGAAAAGTTTTGATGTAAACTCACTAAAAGAGTGATAAAGCATAGAATTCTAATTTTGAGAAGAATGACTCAATTTTTCCTGGCAATGATGCCAAAATGTTATTGCAAAATATATCACTTGTGCAAAGCCTTCACAAGGTGGTTGATTAGTGTAACATATGGAAGTATTTTCCACTGTCACCTAAGAAATTACTTCCCTCATTTTAGTGAAGGATAAATATCCAACAAAAGGGATATTCCCTAGTAACCTAAAAGGATTCTATAGCAAGTCTACGACCCCTTATCTTGTTTACTTTCACTAGCTAGGTCAAGGTTCAAGACAAGGTCAAGGTAAAATATGATATACTTCAACATAGAACAAGTTTATAACAACAACAAGTAAACAATTCTAAAATTAACAAGGATGCAATGAAAGATATGCCAAATGCTAAATGAAAGACCAACAAACCATAAACTAATGCTTGTTGAAATAAAATAACATGAAACTACCTTAAATAGATCCAATTTATTAAGCCCTAATGGTTGATAATGCAATTAATGTAGCAACAAATGATGCTAGAGATTATTTCAAACAATGAATGTAAGGACTTAGGTTAGAGATGATGCAAATGAAAAATTCTGAGAGCTAAAACAAGGCACTGGGAGAGGGAGAGAGATAAAACTATGGTTTTAGGTCACTTGCAACAAGAGAAAGACTAGTGCCTTCTTAAATCATTGGGCTTATAGAGTCAATACAACAACTTCCAAGATATTAAAAGGTAAAGAAAACTCAAGGTTTAAATTCCAAGGGGATGTACAATCACAATCCCTAGGTTTATCCTTTAGGAAGACAAAATTAGGGGGATGTACAATCACAATCCTTAATGTCGTCCTATGTCTTCTATGAGTTTTAACAAGATATCAAGGTGGAAAATAGGTAAACCCTAGATTAGTACAATCACAATCCGTAGAATTTAACCAATAAAGAAAACTTCAGGGTGATTTGCAATCACAATCCCTAAATTTGTCCTTATATGCTTCAACAAGCTTAATATGAATGACAATTAGGGAAGGGGATGCACAATTACTATCCTTCTTATGGTTTCAAACAAAATCGACCAAGAGAAACAAGATAACATGCAACTTATCAACAATTTGATAGAGAATCTACTTAAAATACCCCGAATAAGCATAAATACTTGGAAAGAACACTTACTAGACCAAGTCGTTATGCATGAAGAAACCCTAAATCATGAATCATCCACCAAAAACAAGACAAGAATCCACAAGCTCATCCACAAGGAAAGCATCCACAAGAAACCCTAAATTTATTATGTTTAAATAATTAAATTTATTGTGAATGATTGATGAATTAAATGATTACAATTATTGATGAATTAAATAGTAATCATTTATATTGTCATTTTTAAAAATATGTTTCTTTGGAAAATTTAGGAGTAAAGACCTTCCATCAAAGGATGTGACTTAAAATTAATTATAATTCTTAGTCATTCAAATTAGTTTAATCATCATTATTATTGTCACAACCCTACAGGATGCTCGGCCATATCATGGGATCGTCCACCTCATGAGGGCATGTGACACTACGACAGTTATGACTTGGTTGTTTGGCACACCAAGAATACTTCATCTGGATTGTGCCTCTTCACCTAGAGCATACCCATACTCTTTTCTAGGCTATCAACGAGTCAGATTCCTACTCTAGTGAAACTCTTTCTTACTTAGACAATTTTTAACACAGTTTAACACTTAGTCTTATTTAAGCACACATCCATGAACATGAGAATCCAAGAGAAAAATTGTGGAACAAAATGAAGACAAACACATAAATAGTGCAGGAAATACAAACCATGCCTAACACCCGACTAAATATTTTTTATTGCAAAATAGTTACAATATGAGCACTAACAGCTCAGTTTACAAATTCGACAAAGTCACACGACTCGCCTCACCTCACCAAGACACTCAAGAATATATTTGTCACACCAAGACTCTCTGTCCTAACCATCTCCAAAACCACCCGCAGTGCACCTCAGACGTGCCCACAACCGCAGACGTGTTACCCTTCGTTTCCACAGAATTTCACCAAGCTAACAAAGATTTCAGTTCTTCTTCACACATGCCTCCATAAACCCGTGTTTTCATACTTCCCCAAAACCTCCCAAAACGTCCAACTCTTGCCAGCTACTTGTCTTCCATCTTGGCTACTCTGCCTCAGTTCGTTGCCTCGAACTTGCTCTCCAAATCTCTTGCCAAAATTATTTATGTCCTCCTTTGGTTGTGCACCCTTGATTTTATATGGACTCCAAGAGTCACTTGTGCAAAACATTGTGTCTCTTTGGTTCATTACACCCCTTTGCGAATCCACACTCAACCGACTGTCGCACCCTTTTGTGGACTCAATGTGCCCATCAATTGTTTATCTCTTGGACTAATGCACCCCGTCCTTGGGCACGCACCCCTTGCCTTTTGCACTCTTCTTGTGCTGATCATCGTGATTCATCATGGATGTGTCGATGAGGTCGTCCAACCTCTTTGATGTGCCCATGTTGTCAAGGGAATATGAGTCTGTCAGACAGTTGGATTAGGTTGATGGACAGTTGGTATGGATTATTGGTTGTCATTGATGTCAACCATTGGAGAGTGATATTGTAGATTGATTTCAACCCTTAGTTATTGATGTCAACCCTTGGAGAAAGTCCGATATCGAATTTCGGTAGCACAAAGGTTTGGGTAATGGACCCAAGGTTGTTTCATGTATAATGGTATGAGTTTTAATATATTTTAAGGTAAAACTATTCTAGATGGATAGTACATTTCATTCCATTTCTGGTGGTATGTGGAACATCACATAACTCCTCACGGTTAGAGAGTTATGTCCATGAGAAGTTGGAGAACTCAGGTTTAGGTAATGGACCCAAGTTTGTTTGATGGATAATGGTATGAGATTTGATATATTTTTAGGAAAGAATATTCTATATGGATATTATATGTCATTCCATTTCCAGTGGTATTTGGAACGTCACATAACTCCTCGCAGTTAGAGAGTTATGGCCATGTGAAGTTGGAGAACCCTCATGAGTCATCTAGAAGCCCCAAAAGGTCAAAGTAGTCAAAGTGGTTTAAGATATTTTAGATGGTAAATAATAAAGTGAAGTGATGAGTGTACTATATGTCAAATTTAATACAAAATAATTTATTTAAATAATAAATTTAATGGAGAAATTAGAAGTCGTTTAACCCTAAAATAAGGAAAGTGGGTTAAGATGGTTAAAAGGTAACCCCTTAGCAAGCTACATAAAAGCATAAATAAGAGGCAAGGCTCTCTCATTTTAATCACACTTGAGAATATTGAATATCTACAGGTGACTAAGGTAACCAAAGGATATCTAAGCCAAATTTTAGAGGGAAGGTGAAGCAAAGAAGGCCGAAATTCAAGGGAGGATAAATTCTTTTGATGATGTTTTCTAAGGTATGTTATTTACAGGTCATCTCACCATTTTTGCAATAAATTTTTTTCTATAATGATTCAGACCGTAAAATTGGGAGGCCATTGAGAAAACATATCCAAGTAGTTGTGGTAAAAATTTCAGCTTGTGGGTCATTGTATTTTTGGAGTTACACTCCGTGGAAAATAGGGATTGTGGTCAGTCCTGAAACTAGTCTAAAACAAGTGTTTTGGGTGAAAACGTCATAACTTCTTCATAACAGATCCAAATTTAGTAAGACCAAATGTGTTGGTTAGAGTATCATCTTTAGTATTAGGTGTACAAATTTCATATCCATAAAACAAATATCCTGTGTGGGTCACGCTCTACAAGTTCACTCTCTAGAATAAGACAGAATTCAACAAGGTATGCCATTTTTCCTATAAATCCTTTTCTGAGAGGTTCCAAGTAGTGACACCTGGAGGAATTGCATAAAACACACTGAAGAACATTGTGTACTATTTTCAGATCTTTGTTCATTATAGGTACATAGTTATGATTATTTCAAGTTAGGGTTGTTGACTAATCCAAAACTAGTCATGTGAGACTAAAGTAAAGTTTGAATAAAATGCTAGTCTCTTATTATTAAAGTTAAGGAATGTTTGCAGGTATGTGATCATATACACCAGGTCTATTACAGAGTTACAAATCAGATTTGGATGATGAAATTGATGAGGGATTTTGGTTGAGGTACATGTTGGGTACATGGTTGAGACAAGTAGTTGATGAGTTGGCACATACATGAGGTGTATAGTTGATGATGTTGGTACATCTTTATGAGTCATAGTTGATGAGTAGTTGATACATGATTGGTATATACTTGGTACATGGTTGGAGGCACTTGTTAGTAGTATTGTTGACACATGGTTTATGGATGATGTATCATACTTGTATTGGTATATTATTAGAAGCACATATTGATCTTGGTGATGATTATGAGTTGTTTTGTTATGTTTGGTTGATGCACATCTTTGAGATTTGTCTTGGTGATTGATCTTGGTGAGTAGATATTATTTGGTTGATAATATTGATGAGACAGGTTGTTGTGATAGGTTGTTTGGACAAGTTGTTGTGACATGTTATTTGTACAGGTTTGGTGCATGGTTGATGCATTTGTTCATGGTACATGTTGGTGCATGGTTGATGCACTTGTTTATGGTATAGGTTGATTACAGGTTGTTAGTTACAGGTCGGTGCATGATTGATGCACTTTTTTATGGTACAGGTTGGTGCATGGTTGATGCACTTTTTTATGGTACAGGTTGATTACAGGTTGAGGTATAGGTTGATGCATGGTTCAGGTTATTGGTACAGGTTGTTTGGTGCAGGTTGATTGGTACAAGTTTACAATAGTATATCTCACAGTGATAGAGTGACATTGGTTCCATCATTATACTTCTACGTCAATGTGGTTGGACGAGGCAAGGATAGATGGTTGTAGCCACCTTCCAGTTGTAGCCAAAGAACATAGGGGGTTGTATCCTCCTTCTGGTTGTAGCCAGAGAATTGGGGAGTTGGAGCTTCCTTCAGGTTGTAGCATGACAAACTAGGGGGTTGGAGCCTCTTTCCAGTTGTATCTAGGAAACAAAGGAAGTTAGTTCTTCCAATGAATGTAATTCTTAAGGACATATAAGAAAAATCATTATGTGGTTTTTTCCCTCTTTGGGTTTCCACGTAAGACACTGGTGTACTGTGTATGTGTGTGATTGCTCATTTGGTCACTGTCTATTTACTCTGCAACTATTGGATGATAATGCTACATTGATATAACACTTGCATTTTATGGTGAAAAAGGATTAAATTTCTCTATTACCGATTCACCCCCCCCTCTCAGTAATCCAACAATTGGTATCTGAGTCGATTCCTTCAGGAAATAGTTTAACCACTGGAAGGAGATCATGGATTATTCTAAGCATGGAGTACCAATATTTAATGGTCAAAATGGTTTTAAGTATGATATGTGGAGCAGAAGGACAGAAGTATTTTTACAGACACATGGACATTATATTTGTCTATCAGTTGTTACAGGATATGATGCTTCAAAAAGGGCAAAGACTGCAACCAAGAAGGAATTGAACAAGAATAAAAAAAATAGCAATGGATTTCATCTAGGAAGGATTACCTAATCTGGTAAGAGAAATGGTTGGTAAATGTTCATCAACCAAATAACTTTGGGATAAGTTACATGATATATATTCTTCACCCATCGCAGATTTAGAAAATGCCAAAGAAGATGTAGATATAGATCAACAAGAATTATGTTCACCATGTCAAACAGATTTAGAAGATGAAGAGTACATAATCACCAGAGAATTGATTAGTGCTTTAGATAAACTAAGATAAGAAAACAAGTCACTCAAGAAAGAATTGATGAAACAAAAGGAAAGTGTTCACATTTTTTAAGAAGCCCAACAGGTCATCAAGAAATTAAGAACTCAACTAGAAAAATCCAGAAAGATCAAAGAAAATCTTGAATATCAAAAGCAGTATTTGGAAGCCAACATAGAAGTATAGAAGGAAGAAGAAGAAATGAGAGAGAATATATTGACAGGTCATCTTAAGGAAAGAACTAACGATCTAAACCAACTTGAGGAAGAGTTTGGTCAATAAGAGAAAGGACTTGAAGAAGAAATAATCACATTAAAAATTCAGCTCGAAGAAGCGAAAAGAACAGAAGAACTCATGAAGTCTTAGATAATGAAGAAAAAAGAAGAGGTTCAGAATCTTGAAGAAGAAGTTGTCACATTGAGAAGTAAAATCGCCAAGCTCAACAAGAACGTTGAAGAGACATAAACATCCACATCAGTTATAGAGAATGAAGAGAAGCACTCTAGGTTGCTAGAAAAGAAGAATGAAGAAAATAGAAATAGTTATGCAGAAGTACTCAAAGGAAGGAATCATGGTCAACCAGAATCTAAGAAAACTATTGAAGATACATCTTCAAGAAGATCACCCATGTTCAAGCCACAAAGAAGCTTCAATCATGATCATGATCAGTCAAGGAAAAAATTTAGAAGGACTACGCCACAAAGAAGATCATTCACTCCCAGGTATGAAAATTTATTTTATGGTCATTGTTTTTATTGTACTAACTTTGGACATGAGGTTGCATATTGCAAGGATTATAAAAGAAATGTTCAAGAAAGAAATGTCTATGTGGCCCCATGTAACATTAAATGTTACAAATGTCATAACTATGGACACATAGCTAGTGATTTTAGAAGCATGATCGATACTTCCATGAAAGAGAACACGTATATCAGATGTAAGAAAGTGTGGATAAGAAAATAGGTGAACAAAGACCAGGTCCCAGATATCGCAAGATTGGAAATAAAATGAGATGAAGAAAATTCTACATAGAAAAAGAAAGATGTCATATATAGAAAGGTTTGGAAAATAGCTGAAAGAAAAGAAGGACGAGTAAATAAGGAACAGGTTCAAGAGATTGTACTTTTAGGCATTGTAGTGAAAGATGAATCCACAGACAGAAAGAAAGAAGTCGGAGCTCAAAGAGATGATGAATCTACCTATGAAGATGATGATGAATCTACCAATGAAGATGATGATGAATACACATCAGAGCATGAATTGTTCTGAGCCATCCAACTTAGAGACTCCCAGGTAACATGAATATTAGACGGGGGGATTCTATGTGATAGCTATCACAGACCAAATAACCATCCTTCAAGAAGCTTACAGAGTTTGAGAAGACAGATCCAGAGCAGTCAGTTAGCAGAAGTACAGTTTGATAGATTAATCAAAACTTCATGATAGTATAGTGATAAATGGGTCAGCATTATGGATAGTTGTGCAAGTAGAGTCTTGGAAAATATGGATGGAGATGGATCCGTAAGAATAATTAGCAGGTTTGGATAGAGATATGATAGTGGATGAGAGAATGGATTCATATATTGGTTTAGAGGGTGGTTCAAAGACAAAGGAACATTATCATAATGGATGATAATTACACAAGAAATGGATCGAACAATGCTAATGGATTCCAAATTGACAGATATTTTTTGGACACATGCAGTGCATACAACAGTTCACATTCAAAACAGATTAATACTCATAAACAACAATGACAAAACTCCCTATGAAATATGGAAAGGAAGCGTAGACAACAACCTCTACATCAAGGCAACTCAAGGTATTATTTTATTAATTGAAATTTATGTTGATGATATTGTTTTGGAAGTACTAATGACAGGTTAAGCCAGTAATTTGCAAAGGATATGCAGAATGAATTTGAAATGTCATTACTTGGAGAACTATCCTTCTTTCCGGGTTTTCAGACATGTCAAATAAACCAAGGAATTTTTATTTCTCAAACTAAGTATATCAGATAAATGCTAAAGAGGTTCAGAATGGAAGATTGCAAACTAGTTACCACTCCTATGCAAACCAGTTGCAAGTTGAGAAAGGATGATGATTCAAAGTCTACATACCATAGGAAATATAGGTCAATGATTGGTATCTTATTATATGTGAAAACATCCAGACCAAATGTAATGGAGGCAGTTGGATAAGTGGCATGATTTCAAGCAGCACCAAAGGAATCACATGTATTAGCGGTGAAAAGGGATTTTCAGATATCTCAAAGGAACAAAAGAGTTTGGATTATGGTGTCCAAAAGGAAAGGATCTATCAATTATTGCCTACACAAATGCAGATTGGGCAGGTTTCACTGATGACCGACGAAGCACCGGTGGAGCAACGTTCTACTTGGGCGAGTGTTTAATATCATGGTTAAGCAAGAAATAATCATCAGTATTCTTATCTACAGTTGAGGTAGAGTATATTGCAACAACAACATGTTGTACATAGGTTCTATGGATGAAACAAAATCTGACAAATATACAGGTTGAGTATGATGATCCCATTCCAATCTATTGTGATAATACAAGAGCCATCAATATATCAAAGAACCTAGTGATGCACTCCAAAATGAAGTACATTCCAATCAAGTATCACTTTATATGGGAATAAGCTGCAGAGAATAACATCAGAGTTGAATATGTGGGCACAAAATAACAAGTGGCAGACATATTTACAAAATCACTTCCACGGGAAGCCTTTGAGTATATTCACCAAAGATTCAGAGTAATTTCTACTCCAAAATGAATGCTTTTGAATTCTTATCTTATATGTCTTAGATTTACATGAGGAAGCACTGTAAAGAGGACAGATCAGGTTGGGAGATCAGTTTCAGGAAGATTTCAGTCAGGGGGAGTATCCCCAAGGATAGTTCAGGTTGGGAGATCAGTTTCAGGAAGAGTTCAATCAAGGGAAGTATCCCCAAGGACAGTTCAGTTAGGGGGAGTAGGTCCAAATAGAAATATATGTTCACCATTGATGACAAAGGGGGAGAGATTTATCAAATGTATGATAGAAATGCTTGGAGAGAAATCACAAAGGAATGTAGACAGGGGGAACATCCCCAAGGAGAGTTCAGTCAGGGGGAGAAGCCCCAAATGGAGATACCCTTTTCCATTGATGTCAAAGGGGGAGAGATAGAAACATTGATGAGGAGTATAAGCATGAATGTTATCATGACTAAGTATTGCCATCAATGTTGGTGTTTCCATCAATTCCAAAGGGGGAGATTGTCAGACAGTTGGATTAGGTTGATGGACAGTTGGTATGAATTATTGGTTTTCATTGATGTCAACCATTGTAGAGTGATATTTTAGATTGATTTCAACCCTTAGTGATTGATTTCAACCATTGGAGAAAGTTTGGTAGAGAATTTTGGTAGCACAAAGGTTTGGGTAATGGACCCAAGGTTGTTTCATGTATAATGGTATGAGTTTTAATATATTTTAAGGTAAGACTATTATATATGGATAGTACATGTCATTCCATTTTCAGTGGTATGTGGAACATCACATAAATCCTCGTCGTTAGAGAGTTATGTCCATGAGAAGTTGGAGAACCCAGGTTTGGGTAATGGACCCAAGTTTGTTTGATGAATAATGGTATGAGTTTTGATATATTTGCAGGAAATACTATTCTATATGGATATTACATGTCATGCCATTTCTATTGGTATGTGGAACGTCACATAACTCCTCACGGTTAGAGAGTTATGGCCATGTGAAGTTGGAGAACCCTCATGAGACATCTAGAAGCCCCAAAAGGTCAAAGTAGTCAAAGTGATTTAAGATATTTTAGAAGGTAAATAATAAAGTGAAGTGATGAGTGTACTATAATTCAAAGTCAATACAAAATAAAATTTTTAAATAATAAAGTTAATGGAGAATTAGAATTGGTTTAACCCTAAAATAAGGAAAGTGGGTTAAGATGGTTAAAAGGTAACCCCTTGAGGAAGCTACATAAAAGTATAAATAAGAGGCAAGGCTATCTCATTTTAATCACACTTGAGCATATTGAATATATATAGGTGACTAAGGTAACCAAATAATATCTAAGCTGAATTTCAGAGGGAAGATGAAACAAAGAAGGCCGAAATTTAAGGGAGGATAAAAAATTTTGATGATGATTTCTAAGGTATGTTATTTACAGGTCATCTCACCATTTTCGCAATAATTTTTTTTATAGAATGATTCAGACTATGAAATTGGGAGGTCATTGAGGAAACATATCCAAGTAGTTGTGGTACAAATTTCATCTTGTGGTTCATTGTATTTTTGGAGTTACACTCCGTGGAAAATAGGGTTTTTGGCTAGTTCTAAAACTAGTCTAAAACAAGTGTTTCAGGTAAAAACATCATAAATTATTCATAACATCTACAAATTCAGTAAGAAAAAATGTATTGGTTATAGTAAAGTATGTAGTATTCGGCGTACAATTTTCATATCCATAAAAAAAATATTCTATGCGGGGCACGCTCTACAAGTTCACTCTCTAGAATAAGCCAGAATTCAACAAGGTATGCCATTTTTGCTATAACTCCTTTTCTGA
>JZKD02S1673624.1:16705-31164 GCA_000966675.3 Picea glauca
GATTGGTACATACTTGGTACATGGTTGGAGGCACTTGTTAGTAGTATTGTTGACACATGGTTTATGGATGATGTAGCATACTTGTATTGGTATATTATTAGAATCACATATTGATTTTGTTGATGATTATGAGTTGTTTTGTTATGCTTGGTTGATGCGCATCTTTGAGAGTTGTCTTGATGATTGATCTTGGTGATTAGATATGATTTGGTTGATAATATTGATGAGACAAGTTGTTGTGATAGGTTTTTTGGACAAGTTGTTGTGACATGTTATTTGTACAGGTTTGGTGCATGGTTGACGCACTTGTTCATGGTACAGGTTGAGGTACAGGTTGGTGCATGGTTGATGCAGTTATTTATGGTACATGTTTATTACAGGTTGTTTGGTATAGGTTGTTGCATGGTTGATTCACTTGTTTATGGTACAGGTTGATTACAGGTTGAGGTACATTTTGATGCATGGTTCAGGTTATTGGTACAGGTTGTTTGGTGCAGGTTGATTGGTACAAGTTTACAACATTATATCTCTTAGTTATAGTGTGACAGTGGTTCCATAATTCTACTTCTACGTCAGGGTGGTTGGACAGGGCAAGGAGAGGTGGTTGTATCCACCTTCCGGTTGTAGCCGTAGAACATAGGGGGTTGTAACCTCCTTCTGGTTGTTGCCAGAGAATTGGGTTGTTGGAGCTTCCCTCAAGTTGTATCCTGAAAAACTAGGGGGTTGGAGCCTCCTTGCAGTTGTAGCTGGAAAAAAAGGAAGTTGGTGCTTCCAATGAATGTAATTCTTAAACACATATAAGAAAAAGCATTATGTGGTTTTCTCCCTCTTTGGGTTTCCACGTAAAACACTGGTGTACTGTGTATGTGTGTGATTTCTCATTTGTTCATTGTTTATTTACTCTACAACTATTGGATGATAATTCTAGATTGATATAACACTTGCATTTTATGGTGAAAATGGATTAAATTGCTCTATTACTGATTCACCCCTCCTCTCAGTAATCCAACGGAGTCCACTCCTTGGGCATGCTCCCAAGTTTCCCCACCCTTGCCCAAACACAACCCAATTCTCTATCAATAGTTCTAAGGGAAGTAAGGTGTGTGCCCCCTTGGTTCCACATGTCACTATCATGTGTCCAAGCTGCCCCTTCTCGCACCCAAACGTCTTTGTTGTCCCAATTGATCGCTTTCTTCCTTATGTTCTTCATCTATTCCATTGTCAAATATGCCCAAGGAGCGCACACACTTGGTGGGTGTCATATGATACCTTACATCCTCCCCCACTCCAATTTGTTGTCATCCCCAACAACATATGTTTATTTCTATGGCGTCTATGCCCCATCTCTTAATCTCATCACCACTCAAGGACTGTTGTCTCCTCAACTGTCCTTGTCAAAGAAAATCTCCTCAGGAAGTTCTTCAAAGTGTGTGTAAGTGTTGGATGATCTTGACCCATGATGGTTTCAATACTTTGACTTTTTTATTTGTGTGTAATGTTCATTATATCCTCTCAAGTTTTGAACTGGTTGGGTGATCAGTCCAACTGTTGCGTTTGTCACCAAAGAATGCACATATCCACATCCAACAAACCCTTTTTTGTCTACCTCATCATCATCTCGTCCAACTCCTCTTGATCTTGTTGAGTTGCCCACTGCAGTCTCAACCTATTCTTCTCACTTGGTCGAGCCAATTTGATTTTGGACAAGGTCCTACCCCTTGCCTCAGTTTGGAAAGTCGCCTCTTCACCTAAAGCATACCCATGCTCCATTTTAGGTTTTCGAAGAGTCTGGATGAAGTATCCTTGGTGGTCCTAAGTAGCCAAGTGAGAAACGTCATTGTTCCAAACGTCCCCAAGAGGTGCACGATCGCAAGGCACATTATGGGGACATGGCAATTATCATATTAAATTTAATATATATATATATATAGGAAATTTTTTTATTAATCAAAAAGAGTGTATTCTAAGCTCACAATGGATGAGTATAAAGGACGTTTCCTGCCAATTAAAGGAGGTTCAAAAGGCCCATTGAGATATTCTGATTTAACCAATAGCCATTGGCTTACAAAAATATAGATATCCAAACAAAATTCTGAAGAAACTGTCCCTAGATAAGCAAATATATACTACATAAGCTATACTAAATAAAGAATATCCTGAACTAGTACAGATCTGGGGGATCTTTTGTAGGGCTTCACCATGGATTCAAGAATTTCATCATACTATTATTGATCTTCATGTAGAAAAGAGGGGCTACAAGTGTTGAGAGGATTTTTGGGGGATTCACCATGGAGACAAGTAGACCATCATATTGTTGTTTATCTTCATGTAGACAAGAGGGGCTAATTGAAGTTGGATCCTCTTAGAGCAAGGTGCCAATGAATTAGACAAAGAAGGTCCAATATTGTTGGCAGGTGGATGGCCATGGTCTCGATACGTGTCCCTAATGATGGCTTCTAATGTGTCTAGTCTTTGTTTTTTTTTCCTTAAAATTTCCATTGTGATTATGTGCTCGAACTAATTTCTTGGTTCATGCTTTCCAAATTCTTGCGCTGACGAAAAAAGGATGACAGAATCATGAGGGTAGAGAAAGAATATTTGAGAGAATACAAAAGTAACAAGTTTAAAAAAGATGCAACACTAGGTGAGACGAACATGTCTGGCTTGAGCACTACATGTAGGTCCCTTGAAAGGAATAAAACATCGGAGGAAAATTTCACTAAAGAAGGAAGAGAGCAGGGTTGGATTGAGGAAGGAAGAATGGGCTTCAAAGTAGAGATGGATTATGAGCTTGCAGGTCGAAAGACATCAGACCCTTGTTTCTAATAGCCGAATGGAAAAACATAGATAAAATTTCCTGAAACAAGAGGGGATAAAGAATTATCCCACCATGCAACCAAAGAAACTCCTCGAAGAATTCATGGGACTTCATGTGGATGAATTGGGGTGTGTAATGAGTAACTACATGTCTTGTCTTCATCGTTCTTTCAACGTGGGTGGAGAGCTCATTGCAAAGCTCCATGTATTTTAATGATCCTAAGATGGACGATGTGAAGTGGATATCGTGAAGGTGCTTGTTCATCATATCCCCGAGTGATGATATATATAGGCCCCCTTTGCACCTTGCGGATTGAAATGTGGAGGAGAGACGACAATAAATTCAAGGACCAAGGTGAAACAAGGAAAAAAGAATAACTTCCAAGCAATCATGATCCATTATCTAAATTCAACCCATGATCCTCACCTAAATACTTGATTCATTAAATGTGACACTTTATATGAAACAATGACTAGTGTACCTCATGTGTGTTGGACCACCATCGTCTAATGAACCCTATTGATCAAATGAAAGAGATGAGTTGAGAAATGATGACGGGGGAGACATTTGAGGGGTTTTTGTCTATGGAGAATGTTGATGATCATCTTTGGGATTATGGTCTTCATTATGGACCATGAGACATGATCTCCTCTAGTTTCCCCTAGGTGAGAGGGGCTGACATATGGCTCCAACATGGGGAAATGTGCTCACCGTAGAGCACATTTTAGAGCTGAAAACTAGTAGTACTAAAAGGTAGGGGGATGTTATCCACCATGGTATATGAAAAGTGAAAAATAAAAATGTGGAAATAAATATTTTCATTTTCATCAATATGTCATTTTTATTTAGAATGTGTATATGTTAAGCTAACATGAATGCATAAATAAAACAATGAATGACAATAGAAAGAGAAAAGTACAATGAATATGCATGGACATAACATGACCTAACAACAATCCTACTCTAATGCTACACGACAACTAAAAAGATAGGTATAATCATACAACCCATGAATCCATCTTAGCATTTCATCAAAATCAAAGATTTTGCATTTGTGCTTAGTTATGAACCAAAGAAATAATGCACCAAGCACAAAATAACCATGAGCTGGTAAGGATAAAAAAAGTCATGTTAAGATGTGTCCCCATATGCTTGCTCTACCCATCTCCGAATAAGGATGCGATAAGATGAAGGCTAAAAAGGTTGATTCAAATACTTCAAAGAATGGTCACTCTGGCTTTCATCACTCCCCTAGGCTTAAAATGAAATCATAAGAAATCTAAAGAATGCGTGATGATTACCCAAGGAGAAATTGGATGAAAAATGGGACATGAATTTAGATCTTAAGAAAAACAATTCTCCCAACTTAGGGTTTTTTTATCTTCTATATGCGACTAAAAATCCCTGCAACAAACCATAGGTTGAAAACACCTTCCCCCCATAGATAATTTAGCATCCAAAATGTAACTCTCATTCTATCTTCAATGATATAAAAAGATGAGGAAAAATAATGTTGGATATTTCGGCTATGAAGTTCTTGTTGTCCTGGGCGAATCATGACCTCATAAGAATGTTCACAAAGATCTAAGCAAGAATGTGGTTGAAAATCTTCTACATAGAATAACTAAAAGTGCTCAAAAGAATATGTATCACACCTTCTAGGATATTGTTGGAATTCATCACTATAATGATTTAATGGATCACTCCTAGATGGTTGAAAAGAATCTATGAACATATCATCTTCATATTGCCAAAATTTCGAATCAGCGATGCACATAGATGCATGTTCTAAAGGAAGCAATTTTGCATTCTTGATTCTAGATTCATCATTGATATCATAAATGGGATCTCCATTGAAATGAAAGCAACTCATATCCCATCTATGTCTTCCAATGTGTATAAAATAATCAATACAATCATCATTCTCTTAATGAGATGAAAAAATCACTACGTCCAAGGGTTCCTCCAAAATTTCTTCACTTTCCAAGTCATGAAAGGATGCAACATAGGAATCAAAAACTTGGGAAGGCATACAACTTACCATATTCTTGTCTTCATATGAAGGAGGGAAGGAATATTGGATTATTTCATCTTCATCAAATGGAGGAGAAAATACCAACGTCTCACCCTCATAAGGAGGAGTGTTCTCAATGGGGCTTTCTTCATGGACTTGGTATTCAACATGATGTGCTTCATTTAAGTCTTCTTCTTCAATGTATTCATGAGGTAACTCTTGTTCTATTTCACGTACTTGGTGACTTTGCTCATGAATTTCTTCTCCAAATTGTTGTTCTTCAATCAAGTCTTCATTGTCTTCAACATGTTTAGACAAAAATCCCTCTTCTTGGAGGGCTATCGTGAGATCATGAAGAATATTTTCATACCCTTGAGATCTTGGGCCACAAATCTTGAGAAACTCTTCAATGAAAATCATGAGAGAAGATATACCCTTTGGACAGAGAGAATGCATGACAAAATTATTTTGTCTCGCTTCTAAAGATATTAAAAACGACCTTATTAACACATATTCATGTATCACATTTATCTCTGAAGTGTATTCCAAAAATTTTACAACATGTGTAATGGAAAAAGTCAGATATGCATCAAATTTTGGGCAGTTATCCCCCCAATCCGGAGAAAAATCATTTGGGTATCCAAAAACATTCTTTATATCAAGAGACAAGAACACTTCATAAATTTCTCATGGTACCATAACTCCATCACTTGAGAATATGCAATCTCATACCAAAGTTGAGAATGGAATGATACCTCAAAACATATTAGTGGAGTCGCCAGATGAACTTGTTAGAAAAGGCCCGTTGAAATGTGTATACAATAGATGTACTCTTCTCTCAATGGAGTCACTAAGTAAGCTATCTAAGAAAATCTTTGATGTAAACTCACTAAAAGAGTGTTGAAGCATAGAATTCTAATTTCGAGAAGAATGACTCAATTTTTCCCGACAATGGTGGCAACATGTTATTGCAAAAAATAGCACTTGTGCAAAGCCTTCACAAGGTGCTTGATTAGTGTAACATATGGAAGAATTTTTCCATTGTCACATAAGAAAGTACTTCCCTCATTTTAGTGAAGGATAAATATCCAACACAAGGCATCTTCCCTAGTAACCTCAAAGGATCCTATAGCAAGTCTACGACCCCTTATCTTGTTTACTTTCACTAGCTAGGTCAAGGTTCAAGGCAAGGTCAAGGTAAAGATGATATACTTCAGCATATAACAAGTTTATAGCAGAAACGAGTAAATAGTCCTAAAAATAACAAGGATGTAATGAAATATATGCCAAATGCTAAATGAAAGACTAAAAAACCATAAACTAATGTTTGTTGAAATAAAAAAGCATGTAACTACCTTAAATAGATGAAATATGTTAAACCCTAATGGTTGATAATGCAAATAATGCATCAATAAATGACGTTAGAGATTATTTCAAACAATGAATGTAAGGTGTTAGGTTAGATATGATGCAAATGAAAAAGTTCTATATATGATTCAAATGAAAAAGTTCTATAACTAAAAAAAGGCACTAGGAGAGGGAGAGAGATAAAACTAGGGTTTTAGGTCACTTGCAACAAGAGAAAGACTAGTGTCTTCTTAAATCCTTGGGCCTATAGATTCAATGCAACAACTTCCAGGAGATTAAAAGGCAAATAAAACTCAAGGGTTAAATTCCATGGGGATGTATGATCACAATCCCTAGGTTTTTCCTTTAGGAAGAAAAGACTAGGGGGTGGTACAATAACAATCCCTAATGTCATCCTATGTCTTCTATGACTTTTAACAAGAGATCAAGGTGGAAAATAGGTAAACACTAGAGTGTTACAATCACAATCCCTAGAATTTAACCAATAAAGACAACTTTATGGGGATTTGCAATCACAATCCATAAATTTGGCCTTATATGCTTCAACAAGCTTAAGATGAATGGAAATAAGAGAAGGGGATGCACAATTACTATCCTTCTTGTGGTTTCAAACAAAATTATCCAAGGGAAACAAGATAACAAGAAAATTATCAACAATTTGATAGAGCATCTACTTAAAATACCATGAATAAGCATAAATACTTGGAAACAACCCTTACTATACCAAATCGCTATGCATGATGAAACCCTAAATCATAAATCATCCACCAAAAACAAGACAAGCATCCACAAGATCACTCTCCAAGAGGTGTGCATGAGTACTCCACGGTGAGAAAAGAATAAAAGAAGACTATAGAACTGATTCTCCATAAGTGTGAGTTATGATTTGCTAAGGATTAAAACACTAGCATTTTATATGAGAAAACCCTAGCACTTTTCCTCTCACAAAGCCCCAAAAATGTAGAATATCCACGATACAAGGTGGATAGGTCTAGTTTGACCCCAAAAATAACCTCTAACATAAAGATAAAATGAAAATACATCAAAATGTCCCCTAAAAAGTGACACGCGTGAGTGTCAGAACCTCAAAGGAAGGTGTCGTTGTCCTCTAGAAGGGTAAAGGAGCCTCCAAAGGTCATGTATCTCCATAAAAGGGTGAAAAACATCATCAAGAGTCACATCTCCTCATAGAAAGGTCACGTCTTCAATATCGAAGCTCATCTTTCCAACGCCCAAGGTTAAGGAAGTGTGGAAAAGGTGCCCCATGGCAACTCAAATCATTACAGGACCCAATTCTTTGTATCAAGGGCACAATGTCTTCTAAATAGTGTACAACATCTTGGGTATCATCATAAAAACATACTCCAAGGACCATGTCAAGAGTGCATCAATATAAAACAAAGTTAATAAAGTCAAGTGAGACCAACCATTACAAGATACAGTAGTCATTAGAATCATACAAAGTAAGCCACAACTTAATACAAGAGCCACCTAAGCAATTCACATTAGGTGTCTTCTTCAAACTTCACACTAGTTCAATACTTTATGTAGTTTTCCAATTTTAGGTATGGGAGGGTCATCAAAATATCCTATTGGGTGTGATAGTACCCATGTAGAGAGGTATTTCCCAAGAAAACCTTCAAAGTGTAAGTATAGTGAATGATGTGGCATGGAGTTTAGTTCATGGTGATGGTGTCATTGACATGCAAGGACACATGTGGTTTCATCTCTATGAGTGCCTTTGTAGAGGAAGTGCTTGTTTCTTGAGATACTCTTTCCTCGGTGCTTTGTGTATTCCAAACCCTTTCTTTCCTTTTAATATTCTTTTATTTATTTTGCAAGCCCCCTTTTCAAGTTTCAAGCATTCATTGTTTTTCTTACTAGGATTAATTCCTTTTAATTGATATGCATTTAGTGCATTGGGATTAGGGGTGATTGCCTCATAGCGAGGGGGAATAGCTCAAGTTGACCTTTGTGTTTTGATATGGTCATTTATTATCATATTATTTCATGTTTATTTTATAAAATGTTTTCTTTTTATTCTTTAGTAGTTGCATCAATCTCATCATTCTATACCTTCTTCTCATAGTGATGCAGAATCTTTTCGTCCGGTGACTTATTAAAGAATTGTATTAAATGAGCATAAAATAAAGTACACCATAAAGAAGGAAAATCTCAAAAGGAAAGAGACATAAGCATGAACACAAAAACTTGATAACGGATTTCATCCCTGGTGGACTATGTCTCCAGGTCCTACTCTCAAATGGGTAGGCCTTTTTATTAACTCCATAAAAGAATTGGGAAAACACATAAGTATACCTCATTTTGGAGTTAAGCTACAAAATATTTGCTCATATAAAAAAACAAACATCACCACTGTGTTCGTGGCGTCAAATTACCTAAAAATGATTGTCTCCATGCCTCGATGTGTGTCTGGCACTTTTAGGCCCAAGAGACACCCCTGTCTTAGTTTTCGTGCTTGCACCCTGCAATTAATTACTAGAAAATTTACTCGAAATCTATGCCCAGTCTATACAGTGGCGCCTTGGTCTCTCCTCCATCCTCCTTACACTAGCAAAAACCCCTTTTTATACTAAAATCTGGGTGGTTGTGCATTAAAAGGTGGTTGGGTGCATTGGTTAGTGGATACTATTTAAAGGATTTGGTTAGGCAAAGGTCCCGCGGTAGAATCACATGGGCCTCCCCTTTTTAACACATGGTTACAACCGTTACTATATCTAGCAGAGATTTTGGCAGAAGCATCTAGTTTAGCGGTTGATGGAATATGCCACCAAATATGGTGGAACTGCCGCCATATTTGGCAGTCTTTATTATATATATATATAATTTTTAAATTTTGGTTGTTGGGCGTCATTGGGAATTTTCCCACTGCCACGTGGCAACCAATCATTGGCCCATGTCACCTCGTTGCACAGTCAGCCTGCCATGTCACCCTGACATGTGTCGTATGTATGCCACATTAGCCTGCCACATAGTGTACAGATGCCACGTCTCTTATACGGACTGCCACGTGGTAACTTTTCATTGGTCCACAAGTCAGCCCAAAAATTCCAAAAATGAGTGACATGTGACAGCCTCTCGTGCTACCATGTCATCATGCTGACATCATGCTAACATCAGCATGACATGTGTCACCCTTTTCACTTGCCACGTATGTTGTACAGACGATGAAATCATTTGTTCTGATGTTGACGTCAGCAGTACGGATGCTGACTCATCCATGCTGACTAGGCTAGGTTGACCAAAACTTTGACCACAGATATCTTTGAATCCGTGACTCTGTTTGATGAGCCGTTTATGCCGTTAGAAATCTTGCGATGTGCTCTTCGTGATCCTGCCATTTTCACTAAGTTTGGGGAACTTTGGATTTTTTCCCTTTCTCTGTCTACTGAAACCATTTTGAGTGTCCTGAGTTGCCTCTACGAGTTATGAATTGTTCTTAGCTTTATCTGGATCCTTTTTGGCTCACGCCTTCCCACTGAGAGCCTTTTGGACCACCAAAATCTTTCGTCAATCAATATGTAAGTGAGGGAAGAGTCCCCTCACTTTGTCCTTCTCAATCCACTTTGCCCTTCTTGGATGTGTTCCCTTTAAGCCTACTCGAAGATAATTAACATCACCCCTGTGTGAAGTCTTCGTCCTTCTATCTAGGATGATATCTTCCCATAATTCATCCAAGTACTTAGGTGAAAACTCATCAACTGAAGGTATTGAAACTTCCTCATCCTGATCCATGATCACGAGGGGATAAAAAATTTCAATTTCTCTAAGTTCACAACTGAGTATATCTTCATATAAGGTGGAAGATATAAACGAAAAGAGTTAGTGCCACTTTTCTCCAAGATAGTGAAGGGTCCATAAAAAATGGGCTTCAGTTTCTTGCCTTCACCCTTCAATCATTCCTTGCTGATGTGAAGCAATACCCGGTCTCCAACCTGGAACTAATGATCAACCCTATGCTTGTCATGCCAAGCTTTATACTGTGCTTGACTTTTCTCCAACTGTTCCTTGATTGCCTGGTGTATCCGTTGGATCCTATGGATGAACTTGCATGCCCTGTCCTCTGTTCGTTCTTCATTGACATCGACATCTCTCCCCTACATCAAGTCCAAAGGAACCTTGGGTAGGTGCCCAAAACATGTTTCAAAAGGTGAAATCTGAGTGGATGAATGTAAAGATCGGTTATAAGCATGTTGTACATAGGGTATCTGTTCATCCCATAACTTAGGATTCTTGTTGCAATAGCCTTGAAGCAAAAGTACCACTGTTTTTTTTAACACCTCTATCCGTTCGTCATTCTATGGATGGAAATAGGTGCTCCTCTTCAATTTGGTATCCATCATCCTCCACAAGCTAGTCCAAAAGTCCCCAAGGAATAGAGTATCTCGATCGGAGACAATAGACATGGGTAACCCAAAGTGAACCCAAACATATTGAAAGAAGAGATTAGCAGTCTGCTCAGCAGTGATCTACTTTTTACATGGCATCAAGATACACATCTTGTTGAACCTATCCAATACAACATACAAATAGTCATGACCCACTTTGTTCATTGGTAAAACCCCTACAAAATCCATGGAAATGCTTTCCCATGGATGGGATGGAACATGAAGTGGTGAGTATAGCCCCAATTTTCTATTAGTGGGCTTACAAGTAGAACACATCACACACCCCTTTACATATTTAGTTATAATTGCTTTCATTTGAGGCCAATAACAAAGCCTCTTTAAATGAGCCATAGTTTTTCATATCCCAAAATGCCCAGACACAAGAGAAGTGTGATCTTCTCGTATTACATGGATTCGTTTACTTGTAGGAATACCTAGCTTTCCAAGATGGTAGAGTAGTTTTCCCTGCAGAAAATAGTTCTCTACCTGTGCACCATGGGTTAGCTTCTTGATGCAAGAGCATCGCTCCACCTCAGCAATGCGTCATCCAACCAGCACATCAGCGTGCATTCAAGGAGGGGAGAGGCACCAGCCCTCTCATTTTGCCCTCATTTTCAAAATTTAAATCGTAAATTAAATGCAATTAAATGTTTGTAAGGATGGAAGAGCCAGGACGATGCCTTTTTGCAGGCAAGAGTTGGTGTCACCTTTAATGGTTGACAAGCTGATGAGATCTAGATCTGATCCAGACTAGACAACCATTGAATGTAATTCATTGTAATTAATGAGAGTAGGTATCTTGGAGGGAAGGATCGAAGAGCCCCTCTTTTGTAAAATATCATTGTATTAGAATTCAGGATGGGATTTTAAAGATAGGAAATTGAGAGGGGAAGAGAGAACTGAGACTCTGTTGCAGTCCAGTCTTTGTAACCATTGTACAAACATTCTAAGATTAATACAAAGAGTAGTTTTTCTTGCATAAGATTCTTTGTGTGTGTTTCCGTGTGTTTTTTAATGTCATGTGTGTGTTTTTTTATGTTGTAGATGTATGTTAGATTTCATCTGCAGGTGATAGATAGACTTCTCTATCTGTCTGTGATTTTTCTGATTTCAGTCTGGGTTCTTTATGGCTAAATGCAAAGAGTACATGAAAAAGTGTTGAGGACTCTGTGAGCCAGTGCAACAATTGCACATATGAGTTTTGGGTTGAATTCAGGAAATAACCTGCCAGGAGGGCACACCAAAGGAATCATAAGCTCAAGGGAGAAGCCTCAAGGTTATTGAACACCTTGGAGGTAGGACTGTGTAGAGAAGGCACAGAGAGACATAATTTCTAAGGATTTTGTAGAAGCTCTGCCAAGTGGGCATCGAGTGAGTGCAAGGAGTGCACAAGGGGACTATGTTTCGATTTCAGGGAAGAGAAGTGTCAAAGGGGAAGACACTCAAAGAGTTACTGAACACTCTGTAAACTTAGTAAGGAGTGCTTGAGAAGAAGTTTTGAGTGAGTGCAAGGAGTGCACAAGGGGACAATGTTTCGAGTTCAAGGAAGAGAAGTGTTGGAGGGGAAGACACTCAAAGAGTTACTGAACACTCTGTAAACTCAGTAAGGAGTGCTTGAGAAGAAGTTTCCAAGAGGGCACTTATATCCCTTCGAGGATTGGAAGGGACAGAGACGTTTGATGTCTGAGCAGTTGAAGCTCAAGGTTGATACAGAGTTGTTGAATACTCTGAAGGAAGACCTATGCAAGGAGTGCACTAGACCAACACTTGAACGAAGTGTTGGAAGACAACCATCTGGAGTTTAGTCTAAGCACAAGGAGTGTGTGAAGAAGGGAACTTGTTTCAAGTTCAAAAGCTTAGGAGGTCAAGTGCTAAGTGTGCCAGGAGGCCACTAGAGAGTCTTTCAGAAGGTGAGGAAGGGTCGAGTCCCTTAGAGACTAAACAATTTTGAGAAGCTCATAAGAGATAGTGCCAAGGGTGCACAAGGGTCAGACTTATTCCAAGTCCTTAAGATCATGAGGAATAGTGCAGAGTTACACGTAGAGTGAAAGTGTGTGCCAAGGCCGAGGTTAACTTCATTGCCAAAGCTCAGGAGAGATAGTGTTCCCAGAAATGCAGACAAGACCCAAAGTCACTGGGCTCATAGAAGGATCAAAGGTCGAGGCCTTTGACACTTAGAAATTCTTTAAATCGGGAGAAAGCAAAAGCTCAGGAGAAGGAGCAACAACTGTCATCAGATCAACTACAGAGGAAGAGATATAGTCGTCGAATCTCATGTCCAAACACTCAGAAGAAAATCCAAGAGGAGAATACCCGAAGAGTCAAGATCCACATCAATCCTGGTCTTCCATCGAGAGAGGACACGTGGAGAGAGATCGACATTACGCTGATTCACAAATCGGGAAATCAGAGATAAGAAAAGCGAAAACTTGCGAAGTCCAAGTTCATAAAGGTGATCACAGTCATTGGCTGGAAGGAGAGCATGGACCGTTGATCTGAGGCAAGCAGAGTTCAGAAGTTCAGAATTCGAGAAAAGGGAGGTGAGCTAATTTCCAACTTCATGAAACGCGAATTCCCGAAGCGCTCGAAAGATTGGCCACAGGTCATCACGAGGGATCACATTGATGAAGGTTAAGGGAGGAGTTAGCACTTGATAGGCTCTAGTTCAGAGTTTGAGAAGTCAGAGAGTCAGGGTGACTCGCAGCAGAATACCTGAGGTCTAAGGTCGTGAAGCACCTTTTGGATAGGTGTGTGGTCAGAGTCAGTGGTCACGTGGAGGAGGCTTGCGCCTGGTGCTTGTTCACCCAGGTAGAGTTTCACATATAGGACCTGTCGATAGGTTGTGAAGATTCCAACAGGGAATTAAAGAGCTAATCCAGCTCGAGGAAATCGAAGATCCTAGACTGAGAGGTCAGCAGATCCCACTGAGGTGGGGGCATATTCTTCAAGTGGTATCAGAGCTAAATTTTTCGTCTGTAGCTTTCATGCGAAAGAGAAAGAGGAGAAATTCATTATCTTTGTTATCAGGTAGCAGGCAAGAGATGAAGGACATAGTCTGATACTGTTAGGTGGTATCAGAGGCGAGCACATAATTGATTTCTGTAGGAAGAGGGAGAAGATGGCTACTAAAGGCCATGGGCATGGTCGAGGTAAGTATCTCCAGCAGAAGAGTAAATTTGAAATGGATAAAGAGCTCAGTGAGGTAAGAGCAAGGATGGAACAACTGACATTAAAAATGCAGCAGGATGCAAAAATGCACTGGGTGTATGAGTGGTCCATGAAGAAGGAGGTGAAGTGGTCAGTCAAGAGACTATTGGCCAGAGGACAGCAACAGTTGTTAAATAGGTGGTTGAGGTATGTTGAAAACCTCATGGACATAGAGGAAATGGTTCACATCTGTGAGCCAAAAGCTAGGAAGAGTCTCAGTGATGATGAGGAGAAGAGATTAGACAAGGGTCTCAGAAACTGCCAAGTGGGCAGTGAAGAAACTTCAAATTGCAAGGTGGGAAATGAGATGGGACCATTAGATCTCATAAAATTCCAGGTGGGCAGAGAGGAAATCCCTAGATGCTAGGTGGGAAAGGAAAGTGATTTGAGACTAGTTGAGGGTCTCATGATCTCAGAGGTGAGTTCAGATCAGCAAGGGGAGATGACAAAGGAGGATCAAAGGAACATTTTGATCATTGGGGGAATTGAGATATTCCTACCAAGAAGCCCAGTTGAGGCCAGAGTGTCTGTTGTGTTAGGATATTTAGACACTTAGGAGTTAGTTAAGATCTACTTGGTCTAATATGTCGTTAGGTAAAAGTGTGTTTCTTTAGTATGCATTAGTATGCATTTGTAGTTAGGA
>JZKD02S1673624.1:36131-60964 GCA_000966675.3 Picea glauca
CGTAGGGGTTTTACCACGTGAAAACATCGGTGTGTTGATCTTTGATCTGGTTATGTGAGTGGTTACTGAAGGTGTTCGTCCTCTGTTGGAATACCTGTGTTGTCGAACATGTTGTAGATGCAACAACAAAAGGACAACCAACAGAGACTGTCAAAGAGGAGGAGAAGGAGCAGATACTGATGTCTGCCCCAGCAGAAGAAGGGAATGCAGTTAAGATGCTCACTCCATGCAAGAAGGAGTTGGAGATACTGGAGGATTGGTTGAACAATCCAGATCCAGTAGATGACTGCCACGAGGAGATAATCATGTAGATCATAAGAGAAGATCATTCGACAGAATTGCTCAAAAATTTCAACCAGGAAGCTAAACAGATGATGACTGCAGCACTGAGGCATGCAGTAGAAGAGGGAGCATAATTTCATTCTAGGGAGCAACTGGAAGAAGCTGGAAATATGCCAGCAGGAGAACTGGAAGAAGCAAATTTCTCAGAAGGAGAAGTTGAGCAGCAGCTCAGTGATGATACTGCAGAATTGGAGTCTGCAACAGAGTAGCAAGCCAAGGCCACAGGAGAAAAAGAAAACAGCAGGGGGGATCAAGTTGATCTACCCATTTGCAAGAAGGGAGTGCAGCGGAGCAGACTGCAAAGGAAGAGTCGAACAATTGAGAAGTTGGATGATGTAATTGAAGAAATAAGAAGGTTGATGTTGAGGTCAGCAGCAGAAACTGTCAACAGGAGGAAGATGAATAGGGGAGGACTTGCAAGAACAACATGGCAGCAACAACAAAGTAGTGGAGAAGATGGACATCTCCATGGGAGAGTTTGGGATCCAGGTGGATTTCAACATAGCTAGGGAGATCATGAGAAGGATCTCATCAAATTCTCACAACAGTGGAGTATGATGCAGGAGCATTACTCCACCTTAGAAATGTGCCATCCAACCAGCACATCGATGCACATTCAAGGAGGTAAGAGGCACCAACCCTCTCATTTTTCCCTCATTTTAAAAATTCAAATTGTAAATTAAATGCAATTAAATGTTTGTAAGGCTGGAAGAGCCAAGTCAATGCCTTTGTGTAGGCAAGAGTTGGTTTCACCTTTAATGGTTGATAGGCTGATGAGATCTAGATCTGATCCGACTAGACAACCATTGAATGCAATTCATTGTAATTAATGAGAGTAGGTAGCTTGGAGGGAAGGCTCAAGGAGCCCCTCTTTTTTAAAATATTATTGTATCAGAATTCAGGATGGGATGTTAAAGATAGGAAATTGAGAGGGGAAGAGACAACTGAGACTTTGTTGCAGTCCAGTCTTTGTAACCATTGTACAGACATTCTGAGATTAATACAAAGAGTAGTTTTTCCTACATAAGATTCTTGGTGTGTGTTTCTATGTGTTTTTTAATGTCATCTGTGTGTTATTTTATGTTGTAGATGTATGTTAGATTTCATCTACAGGTGATAGATAGACTTCTCTATCTATCTGTGAGTTTTCTGATTTCAGTCTGGGTTCTTTGTGGCTAAATGGAAAGAGTGCATGAGAGAGTGTTGAGGACTCTATGAACCAGTGCAATGACTGTACATCTAAGTTTTGGGTTGAATTCAAGGAAGAACATGCCAGGAGGTCACACCAGAGAAATCATAAGCTCAAGGGAGAAGCCTCAAGGTTACTGAACACCTTGGAGGTAGGACTATGTAGATAAGGCACATAGAGACAAAATTTCTAAGGATTATGTAGAAGCTCTGCCAGGTGGGCATCGAGTGAGTGAAAGGAGTGCACAAGGGGACTCTGTTTCAAGTTCAGGGAAGAGAAGTGTCAGAGGGGAAGACACTCACAGAGTTACTGAAAACTCTGTAATCTCAATAAGGAGTCCTTGATGATAAGTTTCCAAGAGGGCACTTATATCCCTTTGAGGATCAGAAGGGACAGAGACCTTTGAGGTCTGAGCAGTTGAAGCTCAAGGTTGATACAGAGTTGTTGAATACTCTGGAAGAAGACCTCTGCAAGGAGTGGACCAGGCCAACACTCGGATGAAGTGTTGGAAGACAACCATCTTAAGTTTAGTCCAAGCACAATGAGTGTGAAAAGAAGGGAACTTGTTTTGAGTTCAAAATCTTAGGAGGTTGAGCATTGAATGTGCCAGGAGGCCACTAGAGAGTATTTCAGAAGGCACGGAAGGGTCAAGTCCCTTAGAGACTAAACAAGTTTGAGAAGCTCAAAAGAGATAGTGCCAATGGTGCACAAGGGTCAGACTTATTCCAAGTCCCGAAGTTCAGGAGGAATAGTGTAGAGTTGCACGTAGAGCGTAGGTGTGCGCCAGGGTCGAGGTTAACTTCATTGCCAAATCTCAGGAGAGATAGTGTTCCCAGAAATGCAGATGAGACCCAAAGTCACTGGGCTCACAGAAGGATCAAAGGTTGAGGCCTTTGACACTTAGAAATTCTTCAAGTCGAGAGAAAAAGAAAGCTCAAGAGGAGGAGCAACAGCTGTCGTCAGATCAGTTGCAGAGGAAGAGATCTGGTCGTCGAATCTCATGTCTAGACACTTAGAAGAAAATCTAGGAGGAGAATACCCAAAGAGTCAGGAGTCGCATCAATATTGGTCGTCCATCGAGATAGGACATGTGGCGAGATATCAACATTGTGTTGATTCACAAATCAGGAAATCAGAGATAAGAGAAGCAAAAACTCACAAAGTCCGAGTTCCTAAAGGTGATCACATCCATTGGCTGGAAGGAGAGCGTGGACCGTTGATCTGAGGCGAGTGGAGTCCGAAAGTTTAGACTTTGAGAAAAGGGAGGTGAGTTAATTTCCAACTTCGCAAAACGCGAAGTCCTGAAGCACTCGAAAGATTGGCCCCAGGTCATCGCGAGGGATCAAATTGATGAAGGTTAAGGGCAAAGCTAGCACTCGCTAGTCTCTAGTTCGGAGTTCGGGAAGTCGGAGAGTCAGGGTGACTTGTAGTAGAATACCCGAGGTCTAAGGTCACGAAGCACCTTTTAGATAGGCGTGTGGTCACAGCTAGTGGTCATGTGGAGGAGGCTTGCGCTTGGTGCTTGTTCACATGGGTGGAGTTTCACATATAGGAACTGTGGATAGGTTGTGAAGATTCCAACAGGGAATCAAAGAGCTAATCTAGCTCGAGGAAATCGAAGATCCTAGACCGGGAGGTCAACTGACCCTGCTGAGGTGGGGGCGTCTGCGTCACTTCTCATATACTTCTTTAAAATATGCATCGATGGAATATTTTTCTACATAGCTATCATGAGATAAATAAGTATTCTTCAAAATAATATAAGCAACAATAGGAGGTCTAGAAATCATATCGACTCCTTGTTACTTGTACTCTTCTTGTACTTGATTACCAAATCAAATTGTTGTAGAAAACCCATCCATATGTGGTGTCGATATTGTTGCAGTTTGGTCTATTCTTGAAGATAATGTAAGGGCTAGTGATTTGTATGTATTATGGTTTCCTTCCCTATCAATTAGTGCTTCCATTTCTTTACGCTTTGAACTAATGCATACAACTCTTTATCATATGTAGGATAGTTAACAACATATTGGTTAAAAGTCTCGAAGTGGTAACATATAGGCTTATGATATTGCATCAATACTACACCCATGGCATATCTGATGGCATATGTCTCGATATCAAAAGGTTGTTGAAGATTCAGAAGTGCTAATATTGGTGCAGTATTGATCTTCTCCTTCAAAGTGTCGAAATATTTTTGTTGCTTTCCTTTCCACTGAAAAGTTTTCTTCACACTGGTTAAGGCATGCAAAGGAGTTTCTATAAAGGCGAAGTTGGAAATGAATCTCCTCCAATACTAGGTTGCACCTAAGAAATTCATACTTTGGTTACACTCTTTGGCTCATGCCAATTTACAATTACATCAATTTTGGAAGGATCAATTTTCAACTGTCCTCCTCCCACGATATGACCTAAGTATACAAGTGTAGTCTTGCCAAATTCACATTTAGACATTTTCACATACAACTTTTCCTTTTGCAAATATCCAATACCTGCTTTACATGCCTTACATGTTCATCCCAAGCCCTACTAAAAATAAGAATGTCGTCTAAATACACAATCACAAAGTCATCTAGGAAAGGCTTGAATACATCATTCATCACCCACATGAAATTTGTCGGAGCATTAAAAATCCCAAACGACATAACTAACCACTCAAACAATCCTTGTTTGTTTTTAAAGGTAGTATTCCATGCATCCTATTATGCGACCCTGATTTGATGAGATCCACTGCGCAAATCCAACTTAGTGAAATAAACGACATTCTTCAATTGATCAATTAAATCATCTATGCGAGGAAGAGGGTATCAATTTTTCACCATGAATTTATTTAAAGCCTGGTAATTGACACACATTCTCCATGTTCCATCTTTCTTTGGCACCATCACGATTGGAGAACCACAAGGAGATGAATTGGACTTGATGACCCATTGATCCAATAATCCCTATACCTGCTTCTTGATCTTTGTCATCTCCACAACTAACATCCTATACATGCCCACATTAGGAAGAGAAGAATCCTATTGAAGATGTATCTCATGTTGGATTTCCCTCTTAGGAGGTAATCCATCCAGTTCCTAAAAAATATCATCATACTTAGAAACAATATCAATTAATTCCTTTTTATGAGATGGATCACATCCTTGGAAAGCGTCGGATGTCTCGACATCTTTCTCTCTTACGACCATGAGTACATATCTCTTATTAGTGTTTATCGGTCTTTTCATTTGTCCTGCACTAACAAGTGTTGTATTTACCCTCATGTTGTGAGCTCTAATAATATATTCCACTCCCCCTTTAGTAAGGTGGTATTTGTTCTCATGACGAAAGAAGACTATTTTTCTATCATAAAGATAAGGACTCCCCAACACTATGCCACATATATCAAGTGGTACAACATCCAAATCCACTTCATCAAACAACTTTGAAGTAATAGAAAATCTGATCCTACATTGTTTGGTGACATTAAGTTTTTCTTTATCACATACCCAACCAAGAGGATAAGGCTTTGGATGTGGTTTCATTATAAGACCCATCTTCTTGACAAGTGCTTCAGATACTAGGTTTACTTGGGAACCTGGATTAAATAATGTATCTATCTTAGTATGTTTAGATACAACTTTATATGGAATAACTCATTCCTCTTTCGTTCATCAATATGAGATTCATCATTGGAACTTGAACTAGCATGAAGAGAATATTTACCTTGTACTCCAACCGTTGTAATATTTCCTTCATCTTCTAAATCAGAACCAAGATCTTGTTGCACTGTAGCAATGGTCTTTGTCTTCCCCTTTCCACCGAATTTTTTCGGTTTCTTTTCTAGATGCAATTTCCAACAATGTTCTTCATCGTGACCGCTTTTCTTGCAATGAGTGCAAGATGGTTTTCCTCCTTCTCTCGTTACTGTAGCAACCTTCTTGTCCTTCCTTTTGAATTTCTTGAAAGTCTTTTGTGGGAAATTGGAAGGTTTCTTCGTGGGATCTTCTTGAACATGTTTCCCCCTGTTCTCAAGGTGAGTGGCTTGCACACAAACTTCATCAAGACTAGTGAGGTTAAACAAGAGAAAAGTATGATGAATATAATTGTGAAGTGCGCCAATATACTTCATTAAAGTTTCATAATAATCCAAAGAAATGTTCAATACAAGAGCTTTCTTCCTAAATTCTTTTGTGAAACTTTGTACAGTTTGACCTTTACTCTGCCTTAAATTTTTCCATTCCATCCTTTCTTTATGTAAATACCCTAATGGATAGAACTTCTTCCTTATCTCTGTTTTAAATTTCGACCATGAGGAACGAAGATTACCACACTTACTTATGTCCTGAAGCTTTCTCTCCCACCATATGAGAGCAGTGCCTTCCAACCGAAGAGAAGCCAGTTGCTCTTGAACTTCCTCTTCATCAATATGCTAAACATGGCAATATCCTTCAACCTGTCGGATCCAATTATCTAGTTTTCAAGATTAACATCTCCATTAAACATAGGTAAAGAAAACTTTACATCAATATTTAATAATGGTTTCTTAAAAGAGGCTTTCTGGTTAGAATGTTGAGAGTGATGAGAATGCTCAAAGGAAGAAGAACTAGAACTTGAAGGCGAAGATGGAGGCTTAGGAAGATCTCCTCCAGCCCCTTGGTTTACCGAAGCATCATCATCTGGTAGTGCTTCCTTTTTCTTCCCTTTCTTCTTCACCCTCTTCTCGTAATCTCCATACATTTTCTCGACCATGTCTGACATGCGATAGAAGACCATGTGAAAGTTTTTCTCATGTTCATCACGCTTTTCCTCTTTGGCCATTTTCTTCTTTCGAGATGCAAGGCCAACTTCAGGATTGTAGGTCTTAGGAGATCCTTCACCCTGATTATGCTTGGCCTTGTTATCCCCGGTTTCTAGGGATAACTAAGAGATCATGTCTCGATGCCCACAGGTCCTAGACATGGAGTACCGAGAGCAGAACTGACCTGAGTATGGCCCTGGAGGGCCCATCATTCTACTTCTTCATCAGACTTGTCCTGTCAACAACAATAGCATCCATCACCTTCGTCTTGGACTTGTATCAGAGAAGACTCTTGCTCCATGAGGTAGTTGGTCTAGGTATCATGGTATGTGTCATATTTGATCATTATAACCTTCAGATATATGCATCAAATTCCTTTTATTTCTGATGACTGCTTGGATCTTACACTAACCCACTTGACCATGGTTGGGGGGATTGACAGAGTACCCTAGCAAGCTTGTACCCATAGGTTTTGGTTTTCCACCAAGGGGGATTTTGAAGGGCCATCGTCCGCTCCCATCATATCATCACTCTTAAATCTTATCTCCCACTCATCTGCCCCTTTCCCCTAGTTCGGACATTAGGATGACCTATTTGTGGGGTTACATATTATCTTGTGGGGAGAAGTGGATAAAGGGATAGAAGGTAAAAGCAGCTGGTAAAAAATAAAATCCATAAAAATGAAACCTAGAGATGCCTCGCCCAGGGATCCCCAAGAAGGAAATAAAAAGCCTCTCAGCAAGAAATAAGAGGGACTTGAAGAAAAATAACAAAACAAGACCTAGCCAAGAGGATGGGGGGTCTCATCACGAGCCATCCCATTATGTTCATGGGTACCTAGAAGTATTACATTGCCATTATCTGGTTACCATGCCAGGGCAATGACCTTTGGTTGCATGGTCAAGGGAAAGGGGGTCTCATCACGAGCCAACCTTATCATTTCTGTGAAAGTGCTTGTGGGTAACACTGTTAGCTATGGTCACCATGCCAAGGCAGTTTCCTCTAGTTATTCCTTGAAATAAATAAGAAAAAGCAATAAAGAAAAGAAAGAATAAAGGCAATAAAGGGCTTGGAAAGAATTGCATCCATGACAGGTACAACTCACCTTCTACAAAGGCACCCACGGGTAATATCACCCCTGTCTTTCACTCTACCTGTATGTCTAGACATCCTTTGACCACATCACCTCATATTACATGGCTTGGATGATATCCTCTGGAAACTTTCCTTCTCTTATGGATGTTGGCCCAATAGGGCATTTTGTCTTTTTCTTTGGCTTTGTATAGTAGGTCATTGTAATGTCTTTGAGCTATTGGATGATATATCAGGGGTTTTATGCAAGCATTTGATAAAATTAATGATGAGATATGATTGAAATTACTATGATCCCTGTGACTAATGAGCCCATGGAGGGCGAAGTTTTTGATGTGTAGGATCATGCTCAATGGACAGGTAGTAGTTGGACTGGTACACATGGGGAGATGATTATTTTGGACCTCCATGGGGCTGAGGAGCCCATCAAATGGTTGTTGGGACCCCATTAGGGGCAGAGACAGGACATTGACTGGTCGAGCCTTTGCACAAGAGAAGAAGGAGAACGTTTTCATCTAGGACACCTTGGCTGAGCCCAGCCCAGGGGGGTTGACCCACTACAGGTGGAACGTGCCCCTTTTGATGCCCCATGACCTCATCTAGGAGCCATGATGTCACCTCCAGTGTATGGCATCTTGAAAGAGTAGTTTGGCACATGTGGCAGAGTTTGGAGGCCCAAGGAGGGCCAACGTTTGTCATCTTGTGTTGCATTTTGCCCTAAAAAGGGCCAACGTCTCCCTCAGAGGGGCTTGACGTCCTGTTTATTGCTCATTTAGGGTTTTTTTTGAGAGTTTAATGTAGAAATAGTATGATTGTGATTATTAGCCTTGTCGGCTATTTTTAATGACCTAAAATTAATTAAAAGGTCATGATACACTATATATTGAGGATGTTTTCCCCTCCTTTGGACATAACACATCACTCACTCTCCTAGTGAGGTCTGATTTTTGTGCCCTATTATGGTTATTGGTTATTTTGAGGGAGGCGCACTTGTTTGGAGAGGAGATTTTTGGCAATTTATGGTGTTTTTCTTGAAGGAAGGTTTACAACTAGGGTTTGCATGCTATTTTCTTGATGATTTGTAAGTATTTTTCCGCAAAACTTCTTGATTGAATGGTTGTAGTTTAATTTCTTGCATTCTATTTATATATATAAATTTATGAATCAAAACCCTAGGGGGACAAACACACAAGTAGGTCGTTGTCTCATGTCCCCTGATAGAAAAAGCTTTTAAGCCATTGAAGAAGAAGAAGAGAGCCTAGCCATTGCTACCCTCATTCTATATTATTCCCTTAAGCTAGCCATACTTTTAATTTTCAAGAGAAAGAGGATGTCCCAGGCCTAGGTTATCTACACCTAGGGCCATTTTTCTTTTAGGGTTTGATGAAAGAGCCTTGCCTTTGCAACACTCTCCCTCTTTAAACTCTTTTGTCTTGATTTTGTCTGTCTTTGAGCTAGCCATTTGCCAGGAAGGAGGAGAGAGCACGAGGCCTTGCTTAAGCAACACCAGAGTGAGCCTCTCTCCCCTAGGGTTCTGTTTTCAAAGCCCCGCCATTGCAGCACTTTGAAACCTTTCCCTCTTGTCCTTTAAATATCATACTCTTCAACTTATGTGTCCTTCATCTTTTGACCCCATAACCCTAGGCACTGATCTTTAGCCTCCAACGTTGAAGTGAAAGTGATTGAAACAACTCTCAAAAACCTTAAATTTGAAACCCTAACTAACAAACTAACCCTAATTAGGCTGACGTCACAGTTGGTTATCTCATCTTGACGCAGCAAATGTTGATAATAAGCAATTAGATGATGGTTAAAGGAGTTTATTAAATAAATGGTTGATTGGATATATTGTTTGCTGCGTCATCTCCATAGTTATTGGTGAATTGATATTTTTACATTGTTGTATTGACAAAACGTTGAGCTCATCAATACATGTTGTTTTATTGCTTATATATAATTTTCAGATAGTCATATGAAGTACTAACCCACTGAGTTATAGCATGCATATATATATTGTATTGTTTTGATCTTGTTCCGAGCAGGTGTTTTCATTTGGGCATACACTTCATTTATTGGCTGATTAGCCGGATTATCTGACCTTCGATGGTAACCTGTGAGGGGGAAACTTTGCCTTGATTCTTATACTTTAGCCTCTTCAAAGCCCCAGGTTGTCGGGGACGTCTCCCCTGGGTTAACCTCCCTAAATAGAAAGAACCTCCCCATTGAGGTGACATTGGGTGGGGAAGGTTCCTGTTTCGCCAGCTTGGCCTTTATCCTTTAGCCTTTTTAACCTAGCTGCAAATGGTGCGATAACAGGCCCTAGTAAGCATTCATACTCAACAATTCAAGTCAAAGACTACTGCTCTTATACCAACATGATCCAGGATCTTTTCGTCCAGTGACTTATCAAATAATTGTATTAAATGAGCATAAACTAAAGTACACCATAAAGAAGGAAAAGATCAAAAGGAAAAAGACATAATCATGAACACAAAAACTTTATAACAGAGTTCGTCCCTGGTGGACTACGTCTCCAGGTCCTGCTCTCAAATGGTAGGCCTTTTTATTAACTTTGCAATAGAATTGGGCAAAATACATAAGTATACCTCATTCTGGAGTTAAGCTACAAAAGATTTGCTCATATCAGAAAACAAACATCACCACTGTGTTCGTGGCATCGAATTACCTAAAAATGACTATCTCCACGCCTCGATCCGAGTCTGGCACTTTTAGGAGCAAGAGACACCCATGTCTCAGTTTCTGTGCCTACACCTGCAATTAATTACTAGAAAATTTTCTCGAAATGCGTGTCCAGTCCGTACGACTGCGCCTTGGTCTCTCTTATTACCTCCTTACACTGGAGGAAACCCCTTTTTATACTAAAATCTGGGCGGTTGTGCATTAAAAGGTGGTTGGGCACATTGGTTAGTGGATACTATTTAAAGGCTTTGGTTAGGTGGAGGTCCTGGGGTCGAATCCCGCGGGCCTCCCCTTTTTAACACATGGTTGCAATCGTTACTATATCTGGCGAAGATTTTGGTGGAGGCGGCTAGTTTAGTGGTTGGCTGAATATGCCACCAAATATGGTGGAACCACCACCATATTTGGCAGTCTTTATTATATATATATATATATATATATATTAAATTTTGGTTGTTGGGCGTCAATGGGCATTTTCCCACTGCAACGTGGCATCCAACCATTGGCCCATGTCACCTCGTTGTACAGTCACCTGCCACATCATCTTTCCACATGTTGTATGGATGCCATGTCAGCCTGCCACGTAGTGTATGGATGCCACGTGTCCTGTATGTACTACCACATGGAAAATTTTCATTGGTCCACAAGTCGGCCCAAAAGGTCCAAAAATGAGCGACACATGGTAGCCTATCGTGCTGCCACATCATCATGCTGACATCAACATGACACGTGTCGCCCTTTGTGCTTGCCATGTATGTTGTATGGACGATGATGACATCTATACTAACATTGACATCAACAGTACGGATGTTGACTCATCCTTGTTGACTAGGCTAGGTTGACCAAAACTTTGACCGCGAATATATTTTAATCCATAACTCCGTTTGACGAGTCGTTTACATCGTTAGAAATGTTGCGACGCGCTCTTCGATATTATGCCATTTTCACTAAGTTTTGGGAATTTTGAATTTTTTCCATTTCTCTGTCTACTGAAGCCATTATGAGCGTCCTGAGTTGCCTCTATGAGTTCTGAGTTGTTCTTAGCCTTCTCTGGATCCTTTTTGGATCACATAGGAGGATGAAGGCATGAGTATTTTGGGTGTACATGTAACAACCATTAGAAAAATATAAGACAATGAAAGGAATCAAGATGAAATTTTTTAAGTATGTAAAGGTATGGTACATTACCCCTATCAATGCCTCCCAGTAGTACCCATGTTCCCCAAGCATGACAACACTAGACTAGGACAAAAATGATGGCCACCAAGGTGAAATATGGAAAAAAACATAAATTCAAAGAAATGATCATCCATTATCTAACTTCAACCCATTATCCTCACCTAAATGTTTGGTGCATTAAATGTGATGCTTTATATGAAACAATGACTAGTTCACCTCATGTGTCTTGGATGACCATCATATAATGAACTATGTTGATCAAGTGAAAGAGATGAGTTGATAAATGATGAGGGGGGATGCATCTAAGGGGTTTTTGTATGTGGAGAATGTTGATGATCATCGCTGGGATCATTGTGGACCACGAGCCACGATATCCTTTAGTTACCCCTAGGTCAGAGGGGGTAAAAATCACAAAAAATGGTGAGAGTGTTCAACTACCTTTGAGTCCCTTAGGGAAGGGAGACAAAAAGACCATGTCCTTTTAAAATAAGAGTATGGAAATCAAGAAAAAAAATTAGCTCATCAATGTAGATCCAAAACAATGTGGAAGGGAGGGGGAATCCCTATTTGACCCCAATGGTGCTCTTGATATGTTAGAGAATCCTTGCCGTGTGCAAACCCTTCCTGCAAACATCTCATAAAGCCTCAAGATGGCCATAATGAGGGACTAATGGAGGCTATTGTCCTACAAACTTTGGACTAGGGGTTCTCTTGGGACTGAGTTAACACCTTCCAAAATTCTAAGAAATAAGAAAAGGATTTGAAAGACCACTATCGAGGCTCCTCAATAATAACACCAAGTGTGAAAATGTGATCCATTATTTGGTAGTTATTCCTGAACCCTTATTTATATATGGCATTGAGTTTGTTCCTATCAAAAATTTGATACCCACATATTCAGAATCATGGCATAGAATATGGAAAAAGTGTGACCATGATATTGGGAAGGATGAGAAATCCACCTGGTTGAAGAGATCAACAATGTGGGATGTAAGAGAATCCAAACCATGCTTGTGGAATTCAGCCTAGAATCCCTCACCATTAGTTACTCTACTTGAATTGAAAACCTGGATAGTTGTATCAATGTCTCCTAAGAAAACAAAATAACTAAATGTGGCAGGGGGGAGTGAGAAGGGTAGGGGTTTGAGTTGGTAATTCATAGATTGAAGTAACACGTGAGAGCCAAGAGTTGGTTTTTTTTTAACAATACGTGATTGAGCACCAGAAGGAAATCGATCTCAAGGACAAAATCATGGAATGAAGAAATTCCAGTGGACTTGTTGCGGTTGGAGTTCCTAGAGTTGAAACTCTAAGAATTCTTGGTCGAATGTGTAACAACCCTAGTAGAATATATGTTTAGGGAATTATTAAGTAAAATTTATTAGGTAATTAAATTTTCTAACATATTATTAATTAAACAAAGATTGGTATAATGATACTAACTAAATATTTATTTAATGGTTACAATTTGATTAATTAATTGATTAATTAATTACATGTTACATTCATTGACATGGGTATTAAATTAATAGGGTTAATAAATTATAAGTTTAATTGGTTAAAGACTTACATACACGAAAAGGGATAAGATATTAATTATAAGGGGATAAGGTAATAAATATGTAGGAAGGAAGTAAATGAAAAGAAGGCGATGAAGGAGGGATATGGGTGGAGGAGGTTACGAAGGAAGGGGATCATTCGATGGGGAATTTGATGGAGGAGGGTTCTCTTGGATTTGCACAGGAGTTGAGTTCTGTAGTCGGGAAGGTTTAGTACAAGGGCACCGGTTTGCTGGAGGTTTTGGGCACGGGGGCCAGGATATCCATATGATATCCTAGAGCTAGGAAGTTGTCCTAGTTGGTAGGGTGGAACAAGGTTTAAGAAGTGTTGGATCTAGTTCATCCACGAACAACCAGATCGACGGAGGAATTAGCATCATACCAAGGTATTTTAAAATTATGTATTTGTTTTATTCTGTTATAAAATTAATATTCGTTGATAAATTTAAAATGCGTATGTGTTAAATTAAAAGGAATTATTGAATTTTCTGAAATTAAGTAGCAGTTACTATTTTGTTTGTAGAATTAATGGATGTTAAATTAATATGGCCACTACAAAATGCACTGGAACCTTGAATACAAGTGGTACAACTTGAAGGAATGTAGAGCATAGAAGGGGGTATGCTTCCTTGGGTTGTGTAGGCTAGTGGGGAATGAGAGCTTGTTGGATAGAACTGCTACTAGAAATATAAACTATGATATCCTTATGTATGTTTTGGGACAAAGTTCCTATGTATGCATATTTTTAGGTTGGAGTGCCTATGTATATAAACATTGACTGGACTACCTATGCAAATTCGGGGCCATAGAGCCTAGAAAAGAGGACACATTGAGAACATAGGGAAAATCGCCTTTGCTCTGTGTCTTGGATCACTGAGCATTGAAGTCCAATGTTGGGTGAAGAGTTATGTTAAGGCATACACCAAGAGATAAGAAAAACAATGTTGAGGATGGATGAGAAAATAAAAGCATAAAAAAGGCCTAAGTAGCAGGAAATAGGCAAAGGAGCAAGGGCATGGTGAGCACATGGAGAACTAGTAAAATTAGCTAGGTCTAAAATGAGAAAAACACATTTCTTAGGGATTTTTCTTGTTACGATATTTAGACACTTAGGTGTTAGTTAAGATCAACTTGGTCTAATGTGTCATTAGGTAAAAGTGTGTTTATTTAGTATGCATTAGTATGTATTTGTAGTTAGGAAATATGACGGTCATGATATGTTCCCGACATAGAGTGATCTGACTGATAATATTCTCCTCGATCTTAATGGCTACATTGATCTATGGATTAACACTCGATTGGTCCATGATATTTATTTAAAGAGAATGGAGGGTCATTTGTTGATGATTAATTTTGAGAAACACTATTGTAAATCTCTTTGTAAATTTTTCTTTTTCATTGATAAATTTCTCCAAGTGGCCACGTTGGTTGGGGCTGTGGATGTTTCCCCGTAGAGGTTTTACCATGTGAAAGCATTGATGTGTTTATTTTTTATCTGGTTGTGTGAGTGGTTATTGAATGTGTTTTTCCTCTGTTGGAATACTGTGTTGTCGAACATGGTATTAGAGCACATTTGAAGACCCACTCTTGTTGTAGATCGAGATCATGAATCTGTGTTGCCTCATCTTTGGTTTATGCCATTTTGTATATTTCTAGGCCGAGAGGACTCTTCCATTACATACAGATCACTTGTTTAATTCTGGAACTATTTTCATTTCACTCGAAAAGGTTTCTATTTTCCCAATATACGACCATTTTAGTCAAATCCAGAGGTATAAAGCCCAAATACACCCTTCTAGATTTTTGCAGAGATAATATTTCAGTTTTCAGTTTTCAGTTTTTTTTTTTTTTTGACTTTCTTGGTTGCTATTCTTTTCAATCTACATATTCTCTTTTCCCTGTGCCCTATGCAATCTTAGAAATTCATAAACAAATCAAAAAGGGTTTTCATATCTACGTATGCTCTTTGTCGTGCGCTCTGTGCGATCTCGATAAATCTGAAATATAGGGAAAACTTGCATTTTCTGGGTAAGCTAACCGAGATCTAACCCTTGTTTTCATCGAGAAGAGAATTTTTTTTCTTGTGTCAAAAGAGTTTTTTATGAGCACGCTCTCCAAGGTTGTCTTGCACAACAACAACAACAACACTTGTAATCCTCCTTCTAAACAATACAATATGTTTTTCACTAGCTCACCTAAAAGTTGGTTTATTGAGTAATAGGTCTTGAGTTCAAGGTTCTCCCCCATGTCAAACATTGGTGGGAAACTTACTGGGAGAAAAGTTCCACAGAGGAATATGGAATATATGGGGTCGAGCCCACTTGGGATTTTTGTGTGGATGTGGTCAAGGAACAATATTACCATGTTGATAACTATGAAGACCAGTACATGAGATGGACCACACTGTGGCAAGAGAAGAGACAAGCAGTGTCGGAGTTCATAAATGCTTTCCATACCTTGCACACCAAGCTGGGTATCAAATACTCTAAGCGACATCTGGTTCTGAAATATCGTAGGCCTTTGCATAGGTACATCCAAACCAAAATCGATTTCCTAAAAATCTCATCACTGGGAGTTTCCTATCGATATGTTGTCAAAATCGAACATAAATTTAGGCACCCGAACAAATGGGAGTTCGGATATGCAAATCCGCAACAACCAAAGCATGGTAAAGACGACCCTAACCAATAACCTTTCGACAACTAGTCCAAGACACAAGAAAATAAGGGGAAAGAAAAGATGAAGAATGACACTGGAAAGTGGTGTGACTTCCACAAAATCCCCTAGCACAACACCGATGAATGTCACTCGAAAACAGTCATTGGTGGTCGAGGTCAAAGAAAAGGATCTGAACCTTGATTCAAAATCTAATCCAGAAAATATTGGAAACAAACAGACCATCGATGCAGACCCTACTGCTAATGTCGCGACTACAACAATTCAACCAAAGGAACTAGTAGATCCCGAAGAGGGGGAATGGCTCTTCCATTCACATATGTGGGTGAAGGGGACCCCGTTGCATTTCATTGTTGACAATGGTAGCCAAAAGAAGCTCATCTCAGATAAGGTCATCAAATAGATGGGGTTGTCGACAACACCACACCCTCAACCATACAACATCGGGTAGCTTCACCAGGGACGAGATCTTTGTGTCAGCCAGCAGTGCCACATGTCCTATGGAATCCAACCCTTCAAGGATGAGGTAGTGTGTGATGTTTCCCCTCTTGATGTTTGTGATGTTGTTTTGGGCCAACCATATATGTGGAAACGTCATGTTGTTTATGAGTCTTGACCCCGTAGTGTCATTATTACTATGGGGGACCATCTCTACAGGATACCAAAGGTAGTTCTAACGATTTTTCCACCAAAATAGTGCCGCAAGGTAATCTCTCATATTGCAAAATTAATCATCTTCATAGTTTGTTCAAAGGATGCACATAAGGCTACTACAACCACTGCAACCTCAACACCTTCTATCAAGCAAAAGCATATTGCAAAAGAGAAAGCATATATTGTTTCTTCACCTACAATGTTTCCTACACAATACCCCATCAAGCCCAGAAACAACAGTTTGGTGGAACAGATTCAACCCTGCCAGTAACAGGTGCATGACAGCCTTCCACAGACTAAGCAGCACAACTTCTCCAACAAGGAACGAAGCCCACCAAGATTCAGATTCAGAAAATGCTTTCCACTCTTCCTTGGTAACTCAACACAATGGAGACTATTGTTTCCTAAGGGGGGAGGATTGATCCAAGTGGATATTGGTGGCCACCCACTTGTTCCAAATTCCAACTTCCTCATCTTGACAGTTTTCAGTTCAACATGTTTCTCTGTAATGGGGAAATTTCTTTGTAATTGTGGGTTCAACAATTATGAGGGTGTCCTGAAACCCTACACAACATCTAAGTGGAAATTAGTGGCCGCACACCTATTCCAACTAGCTTATTTTGGAAGTTTGTGTCAATACATCTTTTTGTACTTTCGGGGCCGTTTTAGGGCTCTAAACAATGTTTTTTTTTTCTTTCCACAGTCAAATTGTAGATGAAGTCAAAATTTGATGACAGAATGTGTAGTTCTCTAAAATACCTTTCTGACGGGCTATCACGCGCCTAAAACGGAGGTCGTATGCAAAAGTTGTGACCCCGGGAAGTTGAGGTACCAACTTACCCATCAGGGCCCACATAAATTTTGGCATTTCATCTCCTATGGTTAGGTTTTTGGATGTCTAGGGTTTCGGCATTCATGTTTATCATAAAAATGCCTTCAGACCCTCATTGTAATCATCTTCTTGGGAATGAGCGTAGTCGACACATCTCTTCTCAAAGATAAAGCTGCCACCATTCTAGTGAGTCTTGCACTCTGTATTTTCACAGTCTCTGTACATTTTTTTCATTAATAGAAATCATGTATTGTTGTATTTCTATGTTTCTAGAAATTTTTATGTGTATTTCATTAAAACATATTTTCTTTCATTTTGTTCCGAAAATAATCCAGATTAATAGGTTGTTGTATTCATGTTTTATTAGTGGATCATTTCCAAGGGGTGTTGACTTTTGGAATATATCTAGAATATGGTATCTAAAATGTGTTATTGGGTTTTGGATTTTATGGAACACCTCCATGTTTCTCTTCTCTTTTGTGGCATCCTCTTTGGCTCTCTTGATCCTATTAGTGCTAAGAATTGTTCCCTTGGTAGTCTAGTGTTCAAAAGCATGGGATATACTACTTTAGTTTTATTTGGGACTAGATGTGTAGGTATTATTAATTTGGGCTATAGACAATTCTAGAAGTATAGTGCTCTGGTTGTATTGCTATTAGGATTGTGCAATTGAAGAGTTTCCTTATGTGTTGGAGATAGTCCTAATCAAATTGGATACAATTTGGCTCAGAGATCCTATGTTCTGGTTTTAGAAATCATGGACTTCAGGGAACTTTAGGAGATTCATAGAACTCTACAAAGACATGATGAGTCTATTCAATACAATATGTCATCTATATTCTCAGTGACCTCTAAGGTTCATGAGAACGAACACCAATGAGCTACTCAAAATGAAACAATTATGAATCTCATGGTCTAACAAAGACATAAAATTGATGTTTTGGAAGCAAAGTGCAACATGTTCAGGAACATGGCTATCAACCTTGGCAAAGACTCCCACTCCACAACTTCAAACCAGAGGATGTCAATCAACTATGTACAATAAGGCTTCAAGGAGGAGGAGACAATACATCAACTGAAATATAACATAGAAATTGAACAAAAGAACTATGTCCCCTCCAATGTAGGCCAGGAAGAGGCTATCAACCATCATGTGTTTCACTAATTTATTATGTTTTTCAAAGTAATTAGAATATTAGCCTTAGGTGTCTTTTTAAAGAAATTTACTTTCAAGAATAGCTAGGATGTAATATTTATAAAAATTTGTGAACCTTTTTATGTGGCTCGGGAGCGCCACCAATTTTGTATGAAACACTACATCAATACTTACTTCCTATATGTTTTATTGTTTAGTTCTAATACAACACTTTTATTTCAATTAAAAAATTAAAATATTATCGAGTATGAAATAAACTTAATTATACACTAAAATAAATTTAATCATTACACTAAGTACTTTATAATGTTATAAAAATTTAATCATTACACTAAGTACTTTATAATGTTATAAAAGCATATTAAACATCTACTAAAATTTGAATTTAAAATAGAAATTAATAGAAATTAAATATTATTAAATTTATATAGTCAAAATGATTCATAATAATAATATATAAATTTTTATATTCAAAATTATATAATAATTTTGAATATAAAAATTTATATATTATTATTATGAATCATTTTGACTATATAAATTTAATAATATTTAATTTTGATTGAATGTTATACCAATTGAATTTTATGACATCTATACTTCCTTTTTAAATGGTCGAATGATATATTAAAAAACTTAAAAAGCACTTACTTTCATATCAACTTTATTAAGCACTTACTTTCATATCAACTTTATTAATGAAGAACATATCACATTTTTTTTTATAAAATAAAAGATAATTAAATATTGTTATCAAATAAAAAATAATTAAATAGTATTTTAATTTTTATGAATTATTTTAATAATAAATTATTTAAAATATTATAAAATTTAAATAAATTTTATAATTTCTATCATTTGAAAATAATAAATAATAATAATATAACATATACCCCAGATTAATTAAAAAATAAAAAATTAAGAAAAAATATTATACAATAGTCCAGCAACATTTTCAAAACACAACTCTAACATAAAATTCCCCTTAAAAAAATTGATACGATCAACCACATTAACACTATCAAAATATAAACTCCAAAAAACATTATACACTCAATTGATATAAAAACATGTAGAATAGATTTTCAAAGATGGAAAATTGCCACAACGTTCAAAAGGCACGTGTACTATTAGTTAGCAATAATCTAAACATCAAGAAAACAACATTCACAATTTACCTAAGCATTAAGAAAATAATATTTACAATTTAAAAATATAAAACTTTAATATATTAGTAATATTTGATATAAATTTAATATTATTAATTTAGAGTTGTGTTAAATTTATCAAGTAAGTATGAAAAAGCATTTTATTTGTTTTTTTAATTAAGTTCACTTTATTTTTAATTTTTATTAATTAAGAAGATTTGAATTTTTATTAATTAAGTGGATCACCTAAATATCTCAACACCTTCTCTATATTAAATTATAGAACATCTAATTACGCTCGATACAATTATTATTATTATTTAAATAAAAACAATAATCATAATTTTTTAAATAAAATTGTTATTTTCGTGAAATAAATAATTATATTATCAAATAAAGATACTTACAACAATATAACAATAAAATTAAAAAATTCATATCTTAGAAATGTGAGTATTTCTCCCAATAGAAAGGGATTCAACGGGATTCAACATATTTAAGGGAAAAAATGAATTTCACTTTAATAAGTAGAGTCAATTCTTATATAAACAACCTTAGTGCCCGTATAGGCTAAGAGGGAAAGATTCCTTGTGAAAAGTAACATTATATTAGTTTTTCTATTAAAAAAAACCAATATTGCATAGTGAAATTGTGTGTCATAATGATTTGTAACCAATATTGCATAGTGAAATTGTGTGCCATAATGATTTGTAAGTGTTTCTCACGAGAGGACCTTTCCAAAAAAGTTAACCAACAAAAAATAGTTAAATTCGATATAAACTATGTCCAAAAGATATTGACATATAAACATTTTGGAGATGCTCAATCATTTCATCCTTACAATAAAGCAAGCATGCAATTAATGTAACACCAACTTGATGAAGCCTATAATGATAGCTAAGCCTCGGTGAAGCATAAGCCACCGACATCTTTGTACTTGAAACAAGAATGAGATTTCCAAATGGAATAACACATCCTTAACCAATGTGGTTCAAAATCCCTCACCCTCCCCCTTTTGTTTAAGCATGAGACAATGTCAAGGTGTATTTTAAAACATCATAAAAGTCCGTAAGCACATAGATGTTGAAGGTTTCCCAAATATTCCAGTGAAAAACCCTCTAGAACATGCCTAACTTGTGGAGTTGTATTTAAAAATAAATTAAAAAGCTTATAGGAATCATCCTAGAAATGACCTTAGTAAACAAGATATGACCTTAGTAAACAATTTTGTATGGATGATGTAAATTTTGAGGTGGAGTTGTATTTAAAAATAAATTAAAAAGCTTCTAGGAATCATACTAGAAATGACCTTAGTAAAGAAGAAATGACCTTAGTAAACAATTTTGTATGGATGATGTAAATTTTGAGATATGTTTAGATCGTGCCAAGTTAAATATATTTTTGAAATAAAGCTTCTTTTAATTATTTATAAAACATAATTTATAGATCTTTATAAAAAAAATGGTGGGTTGTACATACAACCACCACATGCATAAATATAAATTATTAAAAGCTTCAAGCATGATTTACAAATACAAAACAAACCTAATTGTTTAAAGAAAAAAATAAGAGCATCTAGAACTTTATCCTACCTACCTTTATTTCCTTTGTATTTCTTGGCATCCATCCCTCCTTTTCCCTCAATTGAGGCACTAGGGACATTCGTAATCATTAATTGAATATTATCTTCAAGGGTTTGAAGACTAGTCACATCATCATGGTCAGAAGAATCACATTCATGAGTCATTTTCCCTGATCTAAAGGAGGGTCCTGACACCACATGTTCCCCATCATTGAATGGTCATCCCTTAGCCCCGGGAGGGGCAACTAGAGGCTATAAAGTACTAGAAGGATCGAAGATTTGAGATTTGAAAGTAGTTGCAGTTACACCAGGGATGTATGCAAAAGGATTGGAAGGATCCACCTTATTGAGTGTGCTCTTTGAGTTCTTTCACCAAGAAAAAGACTTTTGATTCACATTAGTCCACTTGAGGCCCTTTTCTTTTGGGCAAGAAGCCACTAGGTGCCCATGCTAAAAGTAGATCCTACACCCAAATGTGATATGCTCATAATTTACAAAGTGGATCAAGCTATCGTTGTCCTACCATGAGATGACTTGACTTGGAATCCATTAGCATAGATCCATGTAAATACAGAGGTGAGAAAAAGTAGTGGAATCTTTAGCCATGGTAGCTTCACTACTACAGACATACTTGCACAATATGTCTCTAATAAATTTTATGGATTTGGGCTCTATAATTCTAGGGGAAATTTTAGTAGTCTTTCCCGAAGCAAACTAGGGACAGGGCTTTAGTGTAAGTGTGAAATAAGTTTCTATGATTTCATGAATAAGCTAGTGCCTCCCATAAACCGTGAGACTTAAATTACTACTTCCAATCAATCCTCAATAGAATCGAATTGAAGAACAAAGAAGCATTTGGTTGGCAGATGAATATCCATGACTTTCATGAGAAAGGGGTCCCATCATGATTGAATCTACATATCACTCCATGCTTTTTGAGATGGATAATCTCATGCTCCACCCATTCGGCCTTTAGAACAATGTCTAGGATTGCCACCTTTTCCACCTAGAATGTTCAAGAAGGAGGTGAAGAAAAGGCTAAAGGTAACCCACCCAATGCAAAACCAAAACCCTTCACATTAGGTTTGATCAAGGTCTCTGTGAAAGATACACGAGGCCACCCAAATTGGGCTTTAACTCCTTAGTAAGGGAGCAAGGTAGAGCTAACTCCTCCAAAGAAAGTGCAAGACCTTGGATGTCCATGGCAACCACAGAATCCCATGGATCAACTATCATAGTGGAATCCACAGAGGGTTGGATAGTCGTCACTACAAGAAAAGGTAGTTTAGTGGTAGGCAAAGGGGGGAAAAGAAGGCCAGGGTGCTTCCATGGTTGGTTGAGAAGGAAGAGTGTCTGAGGTAGGAGGGATGCAAGCTCCAAATGCATCCATGAGAGAAAAATACCCACGCTAGTGCCCATAGATTCAAAGAGGAGAGGAGAGAGGTATAGGGTGTGATGATTCCTTTCCATGGAAAAAACCATCAATACTAAGCCTCTAGTAAAAAAAAAATTAACATTAAGATGTTGACAAAGATTCACACATTTTGTCTTGACATATCTTAAATAGAACAATGATTAGCATGCATTTCACTTCTACAATGACCTAAAATAAAACAAATAGACCATTTTAACAAAACTTGACCATAAACTTGATCTCTTTCATTTTAGACCCTTTTATGTTTTCAAACTAGACCCATACTGGTAAACAATATTAATCTAGCAATACAAAGTCTTTTACTTGTCAAAATATCTTAACAAAATAAATTGCAATAACCTTGACTAATTTGACCCGCCAACAATGATTACAAAATGTCTTAATAACCAAAATTCTTATATTTTCCTTGCATAATCATTAGCCAAAACACATTCATCTCCTCTTCCCAAATCATAGAATCGACCTAAAGTAGGCCATTCATCTTCATATCACCCCTCCATTGCACTAGATACTCAATTATGATAATTGAAGGTAATTCATCTTCTTATCACCCCTCATTTGCACTAGATACTTAATTAGGATCATTGCTTCTACCTTTTCCCCAATAACATTGTTTCAATTCACTTTGTGCTTGCCTTGTAAGATAAAGGCTTGAATCTCCTTAACTAGCATCATAATGACTCAAACCATTACATCAACCATACCCACAATAATCCTCTTCATTGGATTTGCTAAGAAAAAACCATGACAACAATCTATTTTCTATCTCGGGTTTCCCTTCTTGCAACATCCTTCTTCTTTTGTGCTTATGTTGTAATATTTTTCTAGCCAACGAAAGACTAGAGTTTACAAGTATAGATTCAATGACAAACAAAAGTTACATGATCGAGAACCTACATAGGTCCAAAAGTTACATGTAGTGATGTAAAATGTATTGTCTCTAGCTTTTGTCCAACTAAATATATATAATTTCCTTTTTCTCATAGTGGGGGTTCAACCTCAACAATTGCTCTGGTCTAGATCCCTAGATTGTCATAGATAACCCATCGGTTGCCACTTGGGGGCCCCACCATTTTTCTACCTCTCACCCAACCTAAGATTTATCATTGTGACACTCTCAATTTACCAAGTTGTTGGTGAAAACAAACATGAGTTGACCACGAGGGTGCCAAAAGGACTTGAACCCATGGCATCCAGTAGTCCAATGCACCATAGGAGGTCGAATAATTGACATGGATATAGGTGAAACCCAATACATCTAGATATTCAAGGTAAAAATCGATGACTTTACTTGACCAAGAAGGCAACACACACCATCTTTACCCAAAGTCCAAGTAAACCAAATCAAACAACCAAGATTATTTTTTTCCTTAAATTGTGAAAAATTAGGGATTGTCTAACAAACAAAATCAATTGATGGAGGACCATGTTTGTCCATCTAATACACAACATTGTAAATTGTACCAACTCTTTCCATTGTCCAAGAGAACACAAAATAATGACTAAGATCAAATCCTCTACTTTGGATGGTTACCAAAGTAATGAACATTAATTGTATCCACTATCAAAATAATGGGACGTTATAAACAACCTTAATCTTACACGATTACAAAAAAGAGAGAGAAATGGGGGAATAAAATTATATCTCGATGCCAAGATTCTCAAATACTTACAATTTACTAATTTGAGAGGAATTGTCAAAATGCTTCCTTTAAACTCAAGTGTTGATCATCCATCAACGATTAAAAGATGAAACACCATATCAACCCATATGATTAATACCACACTCAACCCAATTTAACAACCATGACAACCCGAACCAAGTTAGAAAAGTTCACAAATTATTTCTGGACTCGTCAACAGGGGCTACATCTAGGTTGGGGATTAGCACAGACCCAAACCAAGATCCAAGAAAACACCCAAAAGAAAACAAGCGACGAGGCAGAAAATCGACTCATCAACTAATAAGGGAGGTGGGAAACTATATGATCAACTCGGGACAAATTCACAAGATCTCTGAGAGCTCTTTCTCCCACCCACCAAATTGTTAACTATGAAGATCCTCACCTGGAATATCACAAGGCTAAATGGAAGATCCAAACAAAGGATTCTCCGAAACTGCATCAAAATGGAAGACCCTGATATACTCCTGATACAAGAGACAAAATGTGCAGGGAAAACTGCACAAGATATCCTCAAAAGATGTTGGTGTAACTGTGAATCCTATCAAACAGAAATGAAAGGGGCTTGAGGGGGCCTGGCCATACTTTGGAATCCTGCTACAGTCATCCTTGATCAAGGATTCTCCACTCCAAATACCATCACAGCGCACTACAGAGCCATAAGTTTGGACAAAGAGGGAATGATCACAAACACGTATGGACCGTAGAACAACCAAGACAAAGACCTCTTTCTTCAGAGCCTAGCCTACCTAGGTTCTCTAGTTGAACGCAAGCAATGGATCATCGAGGGAGAATTCAACATGATTATCACGCAGGAGGAGAAAAGA
>JZKD02S1673624.1:60996-84939 GCA_000966675.3 Picea glauca
AAGATAGCATAGGAACTCATAGAGAATCTCCGACTAGTCAACATAGAGAATAGCAATGGTACCTACACCTGGACCAACAAAAGATCTGGTCACCAACAAATAGCCTGCAGGCTAGATCACTTCCTCATTTTGGAAACTCTTCTTTTGGAAGGCCCTCTAGTAGATTCCAACATCCCCCTAAAGGCAGGCTCGGACCACTGGCCGGTTCAGCTATGGGTTGACACCATCGCCACCCCTAAGCTAAAACCCTTCAGATTTGAAAAATCCAAGCTCTCCCATCCAGACTTCCAGGAGCTAGCCTGTCACTGGTAGAGATTAGCAGAAATACATAGAGGCACAAAAATGTATTGCTTCCAACAAAAGCTCAAATATTTTAAACAACAGGTGCGTGAATGGAACAAAGAAGTCTTCGGAAACATCTTCCAGGAAAGGAAACTGCTGGAAAAAAAACTATAGGACCTTCAGAGGAAAATCATTCATTCAGGACACACAGTCACTCAACAGTAGAAGGAGAATGATATCAAAAGGCAACGGGAGGAAAGATATAAGCAGGAAGAAATCTTGTGGAGATAGAAATCTTGGGTTCAATGTCTCAACGAGGGTGAGAAAAACACCAAATTCTTCCACCGGTCCATGATCCACAGATGCCTCATCAATCAAATTATGAAGCTGGAAGACCCACAAGGAAACACCTTGCTCACTCATCAGGAAATATCGCACGAGTTGTTAGAATTCTACAAGGATCTCCTCTCATAACCACAAGTGGACTGTACCTCAGCAATAGAGCGGGTGACCCAAAATATCCCAATTATTATCACCCAGGAATAGAATGAGGCTCTCATGACACCAATAACGCAAGCAGAAGTGGATCATGCCATTCAGGATTTACCCACAGGCAAGGCTCTAGGCCTAGATGACTTCACCACCGATTTCTTCCACTCTTGTTGGCCAATGCTAAGGGATGAAGTGTGGCAACTGGTGGAGGAATCTCGCAGCTCAGGCAAAGTTCTTCCAACACTAAATGCCACTTTCCTCACCCTAATACCCAAAGAAGAAAGAGTAACAAACCCGAATAATTTCAGACCCATAGCACTCTACAACGTGATCTATAAAATCGTCTCCAAGGTCATAGCTCTAAGACTCAAGCCAATACTCCTCTTCATCATTCCAAGGAGCAATCAGGTTACGTCGAAGGAAGGAAAATCATGGATAGCGTCAATCTTGTCCATGAAATCATTCATTCGTTCAAAAGAACCCATACTCCAGGTATGCTTCTAAAACTTGACCTCTCAAAAGATTTTGACAAATTAAGCTGGCAGTACATGAAAGCTCTTCTATCGACTTTTGGTTTCAACAAGGATTGGATCTCTTGGATAATGAACCTCATTTCCTCAACCTTCTTCTCAATCCTCGTCAATAGAGTCCCCTCTCAACCCTTCTCCCCCACAAGAGGAATATGGCAAGGCGACCCTCTCTCCCCTTTCCTATTTTTCATAATGGCTGAGGGCCTAGGATGCTATATCAAGGCTTCAATTCAAAATGGATCCCTCCAAGGCCTCCCTCTTCATGGGTTACAACCAACAACCTCCCACGGCCAATTTGTTGATGACACGTTGCTAATGAACACCCCCACTATGCAAGAAGCAATTAAACTAAATTCTGTCCTCTATGACTTCAACAAAGCCTCCAACACCACCTTTAATCTAGCCAAGTCACATCTCCTCTTTTTCAATACTCCTAAAGCAATCCAACAACACCTTTCTCAACTTCTGAATACCCTTGTCTGCACTCTGCCCTCTTGCTACCTAGGACTTCCCCTTTCTGACTCAGCAACCAAAAACATCTCCTGGCACTCTCTCATTCTCTCCATTTCCAACCGTCTTAGCAATTGGACCTTTCATTCCCTCAACCTTCCAGCCAAAATCGTCCTCTTAAAGTCAGTCCTTCAAGCCATTCCTGCTTACCTCTTCTCAGCCCTAGCTGCCCCCCAATCGGTCATAAAGAAAATAAGGAATCCACAAAGAAACTTTCTCTGGCATGGACATAACCCGAATAAAAAATGGGCCCTAGTTAGCTGGGACAAAGTTTGCGAGCCCAAATCTTTAGGTGGTCTGGGCCTCTGGGACCCTGGAAAATTAAACAACACCATGGGAGAAAGAATTTGGTGGAGATGGCTCAAAACTCCAGCAGAGATATGGGAAAAACTCTGGAAATGCAAATATGCCCCAAATACGCATCAAACCCATCTTATAAGAATGCAGGAGAAAACTCAAGGCTCCAACATCTGGAATGCGGCCTGGAAAAATCGACCACTAATACATGAACATGCTTTCTGGGAAGTTAGCAATGGCCAGAATATCCTGTTCTGGATGGATTCTTGGCAGCAAATTACACCCCTACATCTGAAAGAAAATCTACAATCCTATGAAAATCACATACAAAATCTTGCGACCCTCAAAGTGGCAAATTTGTGGTCAGATACCCCCAACAACTCTCCCTAGCGAAGCTGGAAATCAACCCATCAAGAACCCAAGTGGCAATGGACTGTGACCTACAACACTGGAAACAAGCAATATCCCAAAGGCGAATCCGGAAAAGCATAGACCAAGACATTCTCAGATGGGGATACACACCTCGTGGAAGATTCACTCTCAAAGAGGGATACACTTTATAGGAGAAATTCCAAAATCTTCAAAAACAGAACATCTGGACAACAATATGGAAATCAAAGCTCTGGCCCAAAATCTCTATGTTCCTCTGGCTTCTACTTCAGAACAAGATCTTAACCTGGGACAATCTACAAAGGTGAGGTTTCATTGGCCCCTCGATTTTCCATCTTTGCCATCTTCAGGAAGAAACCATGGAGCACCTCCTAAATAATTGTCCATTCAGTGAGAACATCTGGAACTAAGCCACTCAGCTCATAAGAAGAACCAAACAAGTTAAAAACAACATCATAAGCACAATCAAGGATTGGGGTTCCGGCTCCTTCAAGAGTTCTATCTTGAACAAAACCTTGCAACTCTTACCAGGCTTCATAGTTTGGCAATTATGGAAAGAGAGGAATAGAAGAATATTTCATTCTCAGCCCTCTCTGCCCACCCTCCTCTGAAATACAATCCTCTCGCATCTCCAGGAAACCCTTCAGCTTCAATTGTGGACCTAGGAAGATTTCCCCACTAGTCCAGGTCAGCTCTTGCTCCTCAACTCTTAGGGCTTCTCATTTGCACAATCTACCACACCTCAATAGCCCCCCCGAATTTCAAAAGTTCTCAGTCCCTCTAAGTGGATTCCCCCCCCACTCGGCTTCCATAAAGTCAACTTTGATGGTGCTTCAAAAGGAAATCTAGGACACTCAGGTTACAGAGCGGTCATAAGAAACAACTTGGGTCAAATTCACAGCCTCATTACAGAAAATCTAGGATGTGACACCAACAATTCAGCAAAAAATTGGGGTCTTATCAAAGGAGTGCAAGTGGCTCTGGTTCAAAACCTCACCCGTTTTATCATTGAAGGAGATTCCAAAATCATACTAGACTTGGAAACAAAAATCCTAAATGGAAGAGACCCAGGGAGAATCACCCCCAGTTGTCACCTCCTTGGCCCCCTATACAGCTTCCAGGAACTTCTCAGACCCTCTCTAACTCTAACCCCCTCTCACATTCACCGAAGTGCAAACAAAGTTGCAGATAGACTAGCCAATGCAGGGGTTGATTCCATGCATCAGATCATTCTCCACAATTCCAGGCAGTCCCAAAGCTCACCCCTCTGGCTCCAATGCAAGGAGCTTGCTCAGCTGGAAGGCCCTAACCCGGAAGGGGTGCCACCCTTGAATACTTAGAATTTCTTCTAAGTCAGAAATGATAAGAAGCTCAGGAGAGAGGGTGACCGTAAGAGACAACACAGTAGATCAACAACCGTCAGAAGTAAAGAACACGAGCCCAGACACTCAGAAGAACAAGCAGGAGGAGATCATATATGAACCATTAGATCTGAGCGCGAAGGAGGATACTTGAAGAGTTAGGAGCTGAAGCAATCTTGACCATCCATCGAAAGATGACACATGGCGAGAGATAAATGTTTCGTTGATTCGCAGATCGGAAAAGCCCGAGGCAAGGGTCGTGAGAACTCGCGAAGTCCGAGCTCGCGACTTGATCGAAGTCGTCGATCGAAGGGAGAGCATGGACCATAGATTTGGTCATGGCCAAAACTCGCAACTCGGGAAGTCAGAGATAGGAGTTGTGGGAACTTGCGAAGCCCGAGTTCGCAAAGGAGATATGAACCATCCATTGAAAGAGGGCACGTGGCGAGCTATCAACGTTTCGCTGATTCCCAACTTGGAAAAGCCCGAGGTAAGGGTTGCGATAACTCTCGAAGTCCGAGTTTGCGACTTGATCGCAGTCGTCGATCGAAGAGAGAACGTGAACTGTAGATTTGGTCACTGCGGAAGTTTGCAACTCAAGAAGTCGAAGATAAGAGTTGAGGGAACTCACGAAGTCCATGTTCGCGAAGTTCAAAAATAAAATGTAATTCTGTTACTAGTTGTTCTACCTTCAAATGCAAACTTTTAGACTGCAGAATTTTTTTGTAAACTTACAATTTACATTAACATAAGTATCCACTTTTATTTAAAAAAAAAACAACCATTACAACCCATTATTCAGGAAATGAAACTTACCCCACTCTTTAAAAAAATCCTAATAAACATAACAAAACAAAACCATATATATATATATAAAAGCTCGTTGCACTTAATGAAGTTCGTCACACAAATTGAATCCATGTAGTTGTAAGTGCGCCATTAAAGAGTGGATCCATGTGAATCGCCTCGAATGGGGAGTGACCCTAACTTTAGAAAAAGGTGATTTGATTCCCAAAAAATTCTCAAATCTCCATCTCCCTAAATCACCTACAACTTTAAAAGATTTTAATACTATACAAGGGACCACCACCTACATTCATGAGGAGGATGGTGAGAACTTGAACAAGTAAAATGAACGTTCAAGAATGGTTTCGCCTTGAAAAAGTAAAATGAACGTTCAAGAATGGTTTTGCCCATCAAATCCTTAAAAAGTATTATATTAAGCTACGCATAAGACAAATACTTGCCCATCTCAAGTCCTAACAACGTCATTGAGTGTAGAGTACTCCAAGATATTTATTAAAAAAATTGTCACATTCATGTTGCTACCCTATCCGGATGGAGGTGAAACTATGTGTAATAAAACAAGTTATTGGATTGATGTGATAACGCTATTTTTTTAGATTTTAAGATGTAAATAAGTTGTATCATTTAAATTATAGCCACATAAATATAAATATATATGAAATAATTAATAAACAAATTTACAAAACAAAATAGAATGTAACAATAGCATTATGTATGAGTTTGTATAATATTGAGTGAAATATAACATGAGATAAAAAAAATGATATTTAATTGTATGTTAACTTGTTTGATCATATATAGTTATACTATATTGAAGTTATGTAATTAGGAAAACGATATCCCGAGAAAAACACTAACTTGTTCAACTTGTTGACTCAACGTATCATTGTTTACAATGTGTCGATCCCTCTTGTTTTTTCTCCTCTGCCAACTTCCCCATCAAGACCATCATGCTTTGTCCCAATTTCATTAATGGATCATCCATGTCATCACATGGTTGCGAAAACATGTCTTGTTCTTCTACCTGATATGAGATTCATAACTCTTTCATTGCCATATTCTTAGCATTAATCCATTGTTTTTCAAATGAGTAGTTGTTTCCATGCCATTAGCTCCTTTGTCTCCACCAACACTTCCTCTGCTATCACAAATGCTTCCTCCACCTCTTGTCCACTACACAAAAGAAAAATTATTAAAATAAACTAAGTACTGACAGAGAAAAAACAACAATGGTATGATAAATTAGCAATCGTGAAATCTGATTCCTGAAGCCTCACAACTAGTATAGAATACTTATTCACCATTTTTTTTCAATTCCTTGTATTGGGATCCCTTTGTGGACTTCCATGTCACTACCCAATACAATGGATTGCATAAAGACCTCATTCTATCATTTTTCACATGGATTTTCACATTGCAAGTGAATTCCTTGACGACCATGAATGCAAGCAATTTAATTAAATGTAGGAATAGTTCACAATATATATGACCACAAACAAAATTATACTTCATGTTGAATTCCCCTTGTGAGCTTGCTTTGAGTTCGATGGAGTATTTATATAAATATGAATTCATCCTCAAACTTTGAAAATTTTATTCGAGAATTGAGCTTATTTGAGATTCCATCACGCTTATCCATTTTGCATTGAATCAAATGTGCCTCATCATTACATGTTAACATATATTCAAACATAACATCAACATGAGGGAGGTCAAAGAACTTATGCATGGGTCATGCTTTTTATTTTCAATTTTTTCTTTATTTTTTGTTTTCAATTTTTATTTTTTTCTGACAATTTAAATCAATGTAGTGGAAAAAATATCTGTGTCCACAACCATACCTTCTCCCAATTATACCACCAAATCCACCTCCAAGGAGTTGTTAAGATCTCTACATAATTCAAGTTTGACATTACCAAAGGCAGGGGAGAACAAGATCTTCAATTGCAACTACGACATTGACTTGATGTTGAGCTCCTACTTCAGTGACAACTCCATAGTTTCCTTCCTACGATGACGAGAACAACACAGTTTCATCCTTTCCTTGTCTTATGTGTCCATTCATTAGTTCACTTCAACATTCTTATTCACCCATCAAGAATACACAATTTACATATGATCACATTTCAGTGACAAGATCAACATTCGATTCTTGAAGGTGTTTTGATTCTATAATTGTCGATGACTAATTATGTACAACACTTTGTGAAAAAAACACAAGACAGACTAACTATCTACAAACTTTCTCTTAATCGTACATAATTTGCATTATCTCATGTGGTCCTTTGTTCCAGTGAAAACATAGTTCTACTCTACTCATGTATACTCATGAGATCACATTCAGTGACAAAGATCAAGACTCAATGGTTAAAATTGTTGTCATCATCAATGACCATTTAATTTCTTGGAGCTCCACATGATGTTGTTAACATGTATGTGTTGATGCGTAGAACCAATTAAGCTTATGCAATGATCTTGATAAAGATTGACATTCCTACAATGCATGTATGTAGTTGAGCATATGCATAGACTATTGAGTATGCATGCAAAGTCACATAACATTGTTTATGGCAAATTTGGAAACATTATCTATTAAACTCATAAAAAAAAATAGAAACAAAAAAATACCACAATTAAAAGAGACCAATACACAGAATATATACATTTTAAGACTTATAAGGATATATGATTACACTCCACTGAATGAAAAAAAAAAACTAACATCACCAAGTATTTCAATATAATATCTTTATGATTAGACCCATTTTAACTAAAGATTTTTATTTTTTTTAATTTATCTAACAGAAGGTTCTCGATAAAAAGAAAAATAGGTTAATACTTTCACTTAATAACTCAGTATACTCATTAGGAACCCCGTAACAATATTCAGACAACTTGTTACTCAAGCCAAAACCAATTTATCTTCCAGTGGAGAGGAGTATGTGTCATGATTGAAATTTGAGGACGAAGGACAACTTGTTAGTCAAGCCAAAACCAATTTGAGGATGAAGGACAACTTGTTACTCAAGCCAAAACCAATTTATCTTCCAGTGGAGAGGAGTATGTGTCATGATTGAAACTTGAGGATAAAGGAGAGGGATATGTGTCATGATAGAAATTTGAAAATGATATCATACTTTCACTTTCAAATGGTTTTGACAATTTCATAAATACAATGATAATAATTGAGAAAGATTTTTAATCTTATGAATAACAATTTACTCATCCCTTGAATAACAAATCATTTTATGAATAACAATTTATTCATCAAATTCTATTCTTGGTATAGTTATAATAAATATGTGAATATGTGAATGAAAATAGTATTTTAATACAAATTGTGGATGGAAAAATCAGAGCATAGATGGATTGTGAGTAATATACAACGTGCTACACAACATTCAATACTATCTCAAGTGATATATACACACTGCGATATACTTCGAAGATGATTAAATTATATATATATATATATATATATATAACTCACCTCAATACTTTGAAGATGATTAAATTATATACCTCAATATTAAATACTGATATATATATTATTCACCTCAATATTAAATAATGCCTTAAAAATCGAGTAAGTTAACTTAGGAGTGATCTTCTTTATCCTTTTCAGGATTTTCATAGATAACCCTGAAAAAATCAATCAAAATTCTAAATTAATCAAAAATTTAAAACCACAACCCAAAAAACCCACTCCCTAAAAAAAATGGCTTATTAATAACCATAGGTACTCATGCAAAACCCACTCCCTAAAAAATTGCTTATTAGTAACCATAGGTCCTCATGCTTTTCCTTATAACATTAATACCCCTCTTCTTCTTCCTTCCACACATTAATACCTCTCTTCTTCTGCTTCACACACGTGGTAAGCTCAAGTGGACTAAAGTGGAGTCAGTTTTCACGACGACGGTGATAACACACGTATTTTTCTCCACGTGTTCTACTTCTCATGGGTGAATAAACGCGCCATTGTTGTCCAGGTGTCCACTTCCTATATGGTGAAAGCTATATACTTCCATGACCGTCCATCTGTCTCTGCAAGTATTTACTTAGTACTGAAACTCTACTCCATCGATCCCAGGAATTTGCTCGCTTTATCTTCCCATTTTCACTCTACTTCTTCCAGCCATTAATTCCTCCAATTATTGGATACTAATTCCTTTCGCAGGTATACCAAATTCTCCCATTTGGGCGAGCTTAATATTCCAGGCCTGAAATTGGTGTTGTTGGTGTGATTTATATGCCTTATTTTCTTCTGATATGATATGCATTGCCCTCAATAGTTGAATCGGAGCTGTTTTAAAACTTTGCTGACCAGGATCCTGTGTCATATAAGTTTAAGTTTTGTGTAATATTAGTCATGATGATGAGCATGTCATTAATGTATGGGGGGAGTGCATCAACGGTGAATCTAAGGCCTTCGCTACGCAAGGTTAATTCTGCCCTTGAGCCCATTAGGATTCGAAAACAGCAGCAGACGATGATCAGTAATGCCCGTTTTACAACCCCTCCTACCTCTCTCAGGTTTTTTATTTTCTTTCTTAATCGACTCAATTATTCATGTTTTTTTCTTATGATTTTACCATGTTGGGCTGCTTGAACGAATTGAATTCATGTTGATCTGCTTGAATTGAATTGATTAGTGGGCAATGTAGAATTAAGAAGAAATGGGGGTTTTATTGACAGATCCACTTCCTCGTCCTTCGTGAACTCGGGTTTGCTGAGATCGGAAGTAGACAAATTCATTCACAGTATAGCAAGAAGCAGCTATGGCGGTGCTCTCTCCACTGAATGCTCAGTTGCTCTCTCAACCGAAGCTTTGCGTTGGCTGTTCGGCGTTGCGGCTGTGTGAGTATGATTTCATTCATGTTGTGTCGTATTGTAGTTGCATATATCATTTTGATCCACATTGGTTGTGAGGGTTGGTCACATATTGGTTGTGAGGATTGGTTCGTTATAGTTTACAAGCTTACCAGTCCAGTCCCAACATATCAGGATTATTACCCCAATGGGGGCAGACACAATGGAGTGATCTCTCCTACCATCATATTGATAATGATGGTTGATTGGTTGGGGGCTGACTATGCTTGTTTGCAGGACCATCCCTTCCTTCTTTGTAGAATTTGTGTGAAACAACTATTGGATAAGCCTATCTTGTAGCATTTTGGAATGGTTTTACAGCTATAAAATCTCCACTCTGAAGATTAGCTCAGAACTCTCCCCTCTGAAGATTAGCTCAGAACTCTCCCCTCTAAAGATCAGCTCAGAACTCTAGGAATGGTTTTACAGCTATAAAATCTCCACTCTGAAGATTAGCTAAGAACTCTCCCCTCTAAAGATCATCTCTCAGAACTCTGCTAAGGATAAATTTGTTAATGACAATCTCTCTCAATTATAATGTTAAGACTAAGGGTTCCTTCAGAATGTTAAAAAATTATTTAGGATGAGCAACCTCAACTTACTAGATCTTTATACAGAAATCTGTTTAGCTTTTTAGCTTTTGCTTTCTGGCTGATTCCAAATGTCAGAAAAAGGAATTCCTAAAAGGCCTTTTTGGGGGTCATAATTTAACTTTTATTTAAGTTTTAGATCTTTATGCAGAAATCTCTGAAGTTTTTTAGCTTTTGCTTTTTTCCAAAGGTCAGTACTCAGAAAAATGAATTCCTCAAAGGCTTTTTTGGGTCATAATTTAACTTTTATTTTTGGGACTCAACTAGTTGTTGAGGCAAAAGGTGATTCAATTATGGTGTTGCAGGGTTTTGATGTTATCAAAGCACACGGCCATCAATAAATCTTTTCTTGTCCCACTGTTGGCCCTAGAGGCACCCGGGGATGTCTTTTCTTGGATCAGGTGACCAGGTCCTTCCCAATTGCAAAATTATGCAAACTTCAGTGAAGTGAACTGAGACTTTAAACTTCATCCCACATTTATTTTAGTTTGCTGACAACGGATTTGTTTGTCTACATTATTGTAGAGGTGATTATGGTTTGTGGACTGCCTTTTTGGTCTTCCTTGTTCGACTATTTTACTACATTCCTGGTGAGTCACAAGAACCAAAATGCCATTTTATTTTACTTGGTCATTCTTTCCTGCACAGTATATTGAATTCAATTGCATGGCAAAACAATAGTGTTTGACAACCTTAATTTGTTGGGATCAGGGGAATTGGAACTGCCATTTTTATTTGTGTTGCTGGTGATTATTGCTCCTTATCAAGCCACGAACCTGAGGCAAGTTGTTGTTTTCCTTAACAACTGATTGAATTGCTGTTTGTAAATGCAATGTGGATGGTAGTTTATGGGATATTGTTGATTTACAGAGGTACCCAAGCTGGCATGGTCATTTCCATGGCTGCTTCTGCATACTTGATCTATCAACACGTCACCAAGACAGGGGGCATTAAAAAGGCTTTTGATCAGGGAGTTGTTGTACCTACCATTGCTGCTGTGTTCCTTATCTGTGTACCATTGGTATTCTTCATTCAGGGGTTTATATTTTAATTTAAGTAGGTGTCAGGCCTAAAACAGTTCCATCTTTGCTTCCTTCTTAAAATTTTCTCATTACAGTCGTGGAAAGTAGTACGTGTAAGGTGGTGTGATGTAAGGTGGTGTGATGTAATAAAGATCTAGTATATAAATAAGTATAAGCCCAACCAGCTCATTGACTCCTTGGGAGCCTTACCTGCAGTCTTTTTGGCGGATCAATATATGTCAATTTGGATTGCATGAGAGATTGGTTGAGAAAACTAGATCGGCTCTTTCTAGACATGTTTGAACCTCCTCTATCCTTTGCAAGGGTAGCTGGCTGGCTTGTTGGAAGCACTATTTTTGTCCATGGAGACAAAAATTGTATGAATAGTATTTTAAGGAGTATAAGGTTTTCTTCAGTGGTCAAACTATGCCTGGATGGCTTGTTGGAAGCACTATTTTTGTCCATGGAGACAAAAATTGTATGAATAGTGTTTTAAGGAATATAAGGTTTTCTTCAGTGGTCAAACCATGCCCTCTTCTTCACAGTTTTGAAACATTAAGGGGAGCTCCTGCCAACATTAGTTATTGTCAATTTTTTCATACTTTCTATGTGTTGTTTGATCTGGTATCATTTCTGTTTTGATGCAAAATTTGCTACTTGATACACGTTCTACGTTCATGCAGCTAGTTTTTTGATATTTTCAGTCCCTGACTTTATCTGGTTATCCTTTCTGTTTTGACATCAAATTTGTTTCTCAAGTACACATTCTATTTCATGCAGCAAGTCTTCTTAGAAAAAGACAAATCAATGTTACCATGGCTTAGATAAATAACAATAAAACAAGATATTGCAATGAATTATTAGATAACTAACAATAAAACAAGATAATACCATGGATTAGATAACTAACAATAAAACAAGATATGCAAACTGTTTTATGCAATGCCCTATTTTTTATTTATGGGTCAATGTGTAGATAACATATAGAGATATTTTTGGTAATATAATCTAAATGCTTATCCATATAAAACAAATTATGCGATCTTGTATGATTTTTTAGTAAACCCTTCAAAATCTTATTAATTAATCATTTATTTATTTATATTTTTAAAATTTGTTTAAAATAAATTAGTTTTTTTAAAAGACATTTTCTTTATCATTTAGATATTTTGTCACCAATGCTTCTTTATTATTCTTTTATTCCGTAAATTAGTTTTTTTTAAATACATTTTCTTTATCATTTTGATATTTTGTCACCAATGCTTCTTTATTTTTCTTTTATTCGGCCATGTATTTATCTATTTTAAGTATTTTTCAATTTTATTATTTTTTAAATAATTTTATATTATTTTATTTTATAATTACTAATTTTATAATTTTAATTTAATATATTAAAATTTCAATAATTTATTATTATAATTATTTTTCATCCCTATTAACTATAATTTATTATTATTCTCTAATGATTATGTTGCTTTGAATTGATTTATACTCTTTACAAGTTTATTCTTTTATATTTGTTAAACTTTTAATTTTGATTTCTTGATTATGGATGGAGTGTCCACTTAAAACATTGAAATGTTTATAAACTTCAACACAATTATATATTTAAACTTACATATAGATCTATCTTAACCCCACATCTATTAAGAGCACAAAGAGATCAAATCTCTCAAGGTGCAAACTTTTAACCTTTCTTCAAGTTTTGCACAATGTTTTCACCTCTAGAGATTTAATCCCTCTAAACACTTGATAGATACAGGATCTGCTACCACTATAACCTCTCCATACACTTGATAGATACAGGATCTGCTACCACTATAACCTCTCCATGTATACCCACGATGCCCCATAAGCGACACACAATATATGTCAAGAAAGTTGAACTCAAAACCTTATGAAACTTCATATCATGGCACTTGCCAATTGAAAATATTAATATATTTCTTAATATATTAAAATATTGTATAATATATTAATATATATCAAAATATTTCATTATATAAATATATAATTTGTTATTTTTTATTTATTTTTATTTAAATATTTTATTATTATTTTAATAAGTTATGATACATGAACTTCTCCAGTAGTATGCAATTGTGATTGTAAAAAATTTCAATATAATTCATTTTTTTTAAATCATCATTTTCTAAAAGAAATAAAAACTTTGTTTATTTTTACACAAGGTGAATATTATAAAAAATACAAAAAGTGAGAAATTGTCATTTGCAACAATCATAACAACCTACCAAAGTGTTATTTTATCAATTATGAGTTGTCAAAGTGATCAACATCGTGAATTTTATATGCATTTGAGACAATTTTTTCTCTTACCCGTTTTCGTGTACAAGCTACAATGGTTGACCCTAGATCCATCTTTACATTGTGAAAAGTTATGAAAATGGTTAAGTCACCAACTTTAAGGAAGCACATTGCACAAACATGGTATTCACGACAATGTCATAGTGCTTGGAAATTTGTTTTGGTGTATAAGACAATTATATAGTTAGTTTAAATATACTTATGATGTTTTAGAAAATTTTGTAGAATAGATTGTTTGGGCTTGATTTGGAGTCTAATATATGAAGATTCTTTAACCATCTAAGAAAATTCCTATGTGGAAGAGGTGTGTATAGAAGATGTTGAAATATAGTCGAATTAGCAAAGAAATAAATAAATCTCTAATCAATTAGTAGAGATTATTAGAAGTTTTAATGAGAGATTGATGAAATCTTGATAGAAGCATAGAAGGGTTAAGTAAGAGGGTGGAAGTAACATTGACACTAAAATAAATTCTAGTCATAAATTCTAAGGATCGAAGAAATTCTTTTTCGACTCAACGTATCACCCCTCCTAATCAAATTCATTAAACATGGAGACATCTATCTCAAAGGAATTTTTCCGTAAGTTCAATGCTTCTAGGGGTAAACATAAGAGAAGAAAGAAACTTTTTCACAGTGAACTGGGAAAAGAGTTTCCTAAAGCCAAGTCACTCAACTTTCATGGGAAAGTGAAGATAGACTAGCAAGGCAAGGCATGGTCATTGGATATAAGAAAGTATTTCCAACTATACAACTACTCAAGCAACATCAAGGTAAGGATATCCTTCTACAACCTTATTAGAAAAGCCTCCTTATGGTGGGGCATATTAGGAAAATTAAAGAGATATGGGAAAAGAGACTTTATTGGGATAAGTTCCATAAATATTTGGAGTGGAAATACCTTCCTTACACTATTATGACAAAAAAGTAAACAAGTTCAATGATCTTAATCATGTCCAAATGTTCGTTGAAGAGTATGACAAGAAATCCCTGGAACTTAAAAATTATGTAGCCTATGTAAAATACAAAAAGATCAAACTGAACTAATTTCTAATTGGTTTAAACCACCTTACAAAACGTATATTAGATTTATGGAACCAAATATTTTGGAACAAGTAATATGAAAGGTTCAATATTGTAATGATCAAGAATGAAAATGGTGACATTCTCATAAGGAAGGAGGGGTGATAGAGAGGAGCAAAAGGATCATTGAAACAAGAGTTATAGACCTTTCCCTCCTTAACACAACCAATGGATATCTCTTATGAACCCACCAATCCTTGGTGTGTGGGATGGGTAGGGGTCCATATGAATAATGCCAAGGATGGAGAAATTGACGATATATTTCAATTATGGAGAGTAGGGACATCATGAAGGGTAGTATCCAAAGAAAACATGCAAGGATAAGGTTCTCAATATCCTTTAGGATAAGTTGGACATATGTAATACAACCGATATGCCTTGAGACCGAGAAACACCCTAAGAGATAATATCAATTTAATAAATTTTGTGAAGATGTTCATCACACAAGACTTTCATGGCTCACAATATGGTCATAGATTAAGTTTTAAGTGTGCTCTTAACATATGAATACAACCTGAGTGGGCCTAATGGTTAAGAACATGTGTTTCTTCCTAATAGGTCACAAGTTCAAATCCAGAGGGGGGTAGAGTATGTCAAATCACTATGCGCAAGGGGTCCCTTGTCCCACAAACAAGGGGGTCTCATACACCAATTTGGTGTCTAGCTTGGCTGTGACCTTAAAATTAGATTTTATTATTATTAGTAAAAAAGGAAGACCTTGATCTAGTTGGTGTTAGCATGATATATTATACCCTCTTCCCTTGGCTTAATGGCATTGAGCAAGGAAGGCCTTAATATAGTTGAGCTTGACAGATCAAATTAATATATAGTTCCCTTGGTCTAGTTGCAGTGAACAAGGATACCTTTATCTAGTATGGACATAAAACATGTCAATATATTTTGTTTCCCTTGGACTAGTTGAAGCCAAGAAGGAATATCTTGTACCAATAAGTAGGTTGGATAGATACACCAATGCATTTTTGCTTAGCATGTCCAATCAAGAAAACCATGTAGAAAAAATCATGGCGGTAAGGTAAATTAATGCATTTTCCATTGAATCTATGGTTGGAACCAAGAAGGAAGACCTTGAACTAGTTGGGCTTAACAAGATGGATTGAATTTGTACCCTTGGTTGGTTGGGATATGACAAGGAATACCCTAAACTAGTTGGGGCTATCAAACTAAAATGATACATTTTCCCTTGGTTCAAGGAAGACCTTGAGCTAGTTGGTACTAACTGGGTAGATTGAAGTCCTTTCCCTTTCTCAATTGGAAGTTGACAAGGAATAACTTGAGCTAGTTGGAGGTAACAAGGTAAGTTTCCATATTTTACTTTGTGTTGTTAAGAGTTGACAAGGAATAGTTATTCTATTTAGGAATAGCAGGGTATTGAGATCCTTATTTCTTGGTTGGGGTCTAACAAGGAAGGATTTGAGATAGTTAGCACTATCAAGTGGAATTAAAATCCTTTCCCTTGATATGGTTGGGTCCGGTGAGATATTTGCAAGGCCAAAGACAATTGAATATGATATTTTTAAGAGTGGATGTGGTCAACATCCTTGCATAAATGATGGGTGCATGATATTATAGGTAGTTGCAAACCAATGATGGTCTCTCATGACGCATTAGTGGCAATGCAAACATGGAAAAACAACAATCTTTTAACTTGGAGGAATACGTCAAGGTAATTTTACAATGAATTTGAATGTGGTGTAAAAAGATGAAATACATAGGAAATTGAATTAGCTTTTTGAATATGTAATTTTTATTTATAGAATTTGTGTATAACTATGTGAAATTTGAGTTTTTATAACAATGGTATGTTATTTTTCAAGAAAAATATAATGCATATGATTCTGTTAGTGTAGGTGTTGAGTATCTTAACGATGAAATTTCCTTTAAAAAAATTGCAAAATTGTAGAGAACATGTTGTTCTAGTGAAGGATATTTTTTCAAAATTTATAATATTAATTTTATATCTTTTTAAAATTGTGAAAGTCATTATATACCTAAAATTACAACGCCTTGCATTAGTGCAAGGTATGAGGGTCTTAGAATTATCAATCAATTTATTTATTTATTTTTACATTGTAGATATTAGTTTGTTCTAGTGTGGCGTATAACTTATTTAAAAAATGGTTAAGTTGATAAAAAATTGTAGCAAAAATACAAGAGGTATGTATTTTATGATTCTAATATATGTCAATATTGTTTTTATTAAAAATAGTAAACAATATTAATTTTAAAAAATATTATATATTTGGAATCTACATAGTCAACTCAGTATGTGTCTATAATTTTATCGACAATGGATGTGATCTGGATTTTATGAGCAGAACGAAATGAATACAGATTATTAAAATATGTTTAACACAGAATACCAGAGATACAGTAAAACTGGTTTTCTATTCAATAAGGAAATAAGTTGAAACTGTAAAATGCAGCGGAAAACAAGCTTGTTGGAATCGTGGTGGCTTATTTCTGAGAAGATATGTGACAGTTGCGCTCATTCACAAGACGATGATTACAATGAGGCTTTGAAGGCCTTTTTACAATAAACTGGAATGTCAAAAACCCTAGACATCCAAAAACCTAACCCTAGGAGCTGAAGCGTCAAAATTCATGTGGGCCCTGTTTGGGTAAGTTAGTACATCAACTTCCCGGGGTCGTAACTTTTGCATACGATCTTCGTTTTAGGCGCACGATAGTCCGTTGGAAAGGTGTCTCCAAGGAGATTCATTTTGGGGGCTCAATCAAAGCCTTTGGCTATTATTGAGAAGCTCAATCCCAAAAAACCTTCATTTAGGCCCTCAAAATGGCCTTAGAAGTTAAAAACTGCTAAAAATGGTAAATTGCCAAAATTGCCAGAAAAATGTTTTGAGCGAGTTGGAAAAGGTGGGTGGCCACCAATATCTACCTGGATCAATCCTCCATCCTTATGAAGCAATGGTCTTCATTGCGTTGAGTTCCTCATCAGACGAAGAAATTTATGTTGAATTTGGCCCCAGGTGAGTCACTTGTCTTGGTGCAGGAGTTGCCTTGCTTTGACGACTCGATAAAGATGGATCTTTTGTTGTCGAGTGCCCTTGATCTTTGTGTCCACAATCTAATCACTAGATGCATGTTGCATGCAGTCAAGGTTGAGCTCTATTGGTGTCAACTTCTCTGCTATCTTTGAGGTGTCCACTAATGGTGGGAAATATGGTCAAAGGAGATCCACGTTGAAGACTGGGTGCAGACCAAGGAAAGGGGGAATGTTGAGCTCAAAAGAATTGTCACGCACAGCCTTGGTGATGGTGTATGGACCATAATGGAGTGGGAAAAGCTTCCGATGGGGCCCTGTAAGGCGTTCTTTTTGCAAGTGCAACCAAACTTTATATCCCATCTGAAACTTATGTGGCACCCGATGTTGATCATGGCACTGCTTGTACTTGGAATTAGACTTATGTAGAATATCCTGAACCTGTTGGCGAATGTGATGGATCCGCTCAATGAACCGGGTGGCTTTGTCAGCCTCTGGTGGAGCATGGGACGAGTCGGCCGAGGTGGTCACCAGGGGTAGTGCAACATCCATGGGGCCCAATGGTTGGAATCCCAACCCCACCTGAAAGGGTTTGTGGCCAGTTGAGCTATGCAAGGCTCGATTGTAGCTATGTTGGACATAGGGAAGACTCTCATCCCATGTGCGGGGGTGTTTTGAATTGTACATGCGCAAGATATGTATGATCATCCGATAAATGACCTGAGTTTGGCCATCTGTCTAGGGGTGAAAGGCAGTGGATTTGGTGAGCTTGGTATCCAGCAGTGACCAAAGGCTTGAACATAATGTGTTGATGAAACGACTATCACGATCTGAGATAATGGTTTGTGGGATCCCAAAATGTACCCATACTCGTTCAAAGAAGAGCTTGGCAGTGGTTTCTACTATGTTCTTTTTGCAGGCGGCTAGAATCACCATCTTGGAAAAGCGATCAACAACCATAAAAACACAGTCATTTCCCCTCCTGGTGGACGAGAGGCATGACATGTAGTCCATTGAGATGGATTCCCACGACCTGTCAGGAGTAGACAGAGGGGTGTATAGGCCCTGTTTCTTAGTGGTCGGTTGGCATCAACGCAAGCAATGCAAGACCTGATATACTTGTCGACATCCTGTCGAAGTTTCGGCCAATAGAAATGTTTCTGCAACACTGCCACTATCTTTTCGATGCCAAAGTGTTCTGCCACCCGACTGTAGTGATCTTCCCAAATCATCTTTGCACACTCGCTTGATGGAACTCAGAGATGGCCCAGATGACACAACAACCCATCTTGAAGATGGAAATTAGCGACCACTGAGTTGGCGCCCAACATTTGGTAGGTGGTGGAGAAGTTAGGGTCTGTCTCGTAGAGGTGGGGCCACCCAGAGGTCTTGTGGCCGCAAGAGTCTAGCACCGTGGTGAGTGCTATGACTGGAGGTCGGTTGAGGCAATCAACGACTCGGTTGGTACTTCCTGTTTTATACTTGATGTTGAGGTAGTATGTGGACCACTTCTGATGGTGATCATTCTGCAATTTTCCTTGGGTCTGCATGAACTGTAGTCGCTTGTGATTAGTGTGGATGATTATCTCCATCCCAAGATTGTAATGTCTCCACTGGCGGCACGCTTGCACAATGGAGTACATTTATTTGTTGTAAGTAGGGTACTTACAGACAACATCTGATAATGTATCACTATGATATGCCACAGGGTGGCCGTGTTGAGTGAGAACGACATCCACAACATAGTCTGAAGCATTTGTCTCGATCTCAAAGGGATGTTGTAGGTCTGATAATGAAAGTACTGGGGATGAGCACAAACACTTATTCAAGTCATTGAAGGCTTGTTGTTGGGACAGGCCCCACACAAATTTTTTTTTACTACCACCCCTGGTTACTTGGCTAAGGGCCCATGCAATATGAGAGAATCCCAACATGAATCTGCGATAGAAATTGGCGAGGCCCAAGAAGCTTCGAAGTTCAGTGAGTGTGGTTGGGGCTGGCTAGTCACAGATGACCTAGATCTTGGTTGCATCCACATGCACACCATGTCGATCAATGATGTATCCTAAGTAATGGACCATGTCCATGTCGAAGGAGCATTTTTCCAAGTTTTCATATAGTTTGTGCTACCGCGGGGTGTGAAGAACCTGTTGAATATGATGCAAGTGTTCCGCCCAAGTATTGTTGTAGATGAGGATGTCATGCAGATACACCACTACAAAATTATTGGTGAAAGGTCGTAGGATATCGTCCATCATCCTCATAAAAGTTATTGGAGAAAGGTCATAGGATATTGTCCATCATCCTCATAAAAGTTATTGGAGCATTTGTCAAACCAAAGGGCATGACCAACCATTCAAAAAGACCTTCTTTTGACTTGAAAGCGGTCTTCCATACATCTGTCTGCTCTATTGGGACCTGGTGGTAGCCAAAACTTCAGATCAATCTTACTAAAGTATTTGGCCCACGTGAGTTGATAAAGGAGGTCGTCGATTCGGGGAATCGGGTACCGGTTTCAGACTGTGATTTTATTCAGGACCCGGTAATCAATGCAGAGTCACCAGGTCCCGTCTTTCTTCTACACTAGCATGATTGGGCTCCCACAAGGCGATGAGTTGGGACGTATGTTCCCCTTGTGGAGCATTTCTTGGATCTGCCTCTTGTTCTCCTTGTTTTCTAACAGAGAGCGGTGGTAGACTGGCCCATTGGGTAGCGGTGCACCTGGGGTCAGATCGATGGGATGCTTGACCTGGAAGTGCAGAGGTACCCTAGTAGGAGAGGAGAAGATATATGAGTATTCTTCCACGACCTTATGCACTTACTTATGTTGTGTGGAGAGATCAATTGCGAAGGCCCTAGATGTGGCTGCGATATTTTGCTCACGAAGAAGAAAAAAATTTCAATCTGAGAGATGACCTTCCTGCATTGCTTGGCAAAGATCAAGGAAATAACACTACGAGGGATTGCCTCGGGTATCCTATACAATTTATTATTCAAAGTAATAATAACACTATGAGGCCTATACTCATATACAACATGATGTTTTCATAAATAAGGTTGGCCCAAAAGAACATTACAAACTTCAAGAGGAGAAACATCACACAATACCTCATCTTTGAAGAGCTTGATGTCTTATGATAGTCAACACTGTTGGCTAACGCGGAGATTGCTTCCTTGGCGGAGCCATCCAATGGTGTAGGGTTGTGGGTGTGGTGTTGTCGACAGGGCTAGCCACTTGATGACATCTGCTGAGATGAGGTTATTCTGGCTACCGCTATCAATGATGAAGTGCAACAGGGTGCCTTTTACCCACATTTGTGAATGGAAGAGGCACTCTCCTTCTGGCTCGTCTAGTTCACCAGGCTGGAGCTTGGTGGTAGTAACAATGGAACTAGGTTCTGCATCAATGATCCATCTTCCTCTTTCTGGTTTTGACTCAAATTCAGAACCCACATCAGATTCAGAGGCTTTCACTTCGGCCACCAACGACTTCTTTGAGCGGTAGTCAACGGTGTTATGCCAAAGGCTCTTATGGAAGTCACACCACTTCCCGATATCTTTCTTTGTCTTTCTGGTGTCCTTTTTTGCTTGCGGCTTGGACTGGTTGTCTTGATACTTTCCATGTTTTCTCTGTCCCTTGTTATGTGGTTTGGGGCCGCCCCTTCCTGGATTTTTCTATGAGGGGTTCCCAGGCCCAAATTTCCACGTCTTTTGTTTGAGCTTCTGCTCGATTTTGACGGCATATTGGTAGGCCGCACCTAAGGACGAGATGCCTAGAAATTCCATTTTTGTCTAAATGTATCTATGAAGAGAATCATGATACTTGAGCACTAGATGTCGCTCTGAATATTTGATAACCAACTTGGTGCACAAGGTATGGAAGATATTTGTGAACTCGACACTGCTTGGTCTCTTTCTTGCCACAACGTGGTCCATTTGGTATACAAATCGTCATAACTTCCGACAAGGTAGTATTGTTCCTTAATAGCTTCCCTAAAGGATTCTCAGGTGGCTACCACTGTAAATAATGAGTGTTCCTTTGTTTCCTTTTTCTCATAGAAAGTTTCCCACCAATATTTGACACGAGGAACGACTTTGAGGAGTGCAAAAGTAATATTTTCTCTATTCGAAAAGTTATGGATAGAAAAATACCCTTCTAGTAGATTCAACCACTTGTCTATGGCATTTGTGTCTATATGACCTTCAAATATAGGAATATCAAAGTTGATTTTTACCTTGAAGGCGGCGGCACCTCCGCTCGAGGAAGATGCATCGCCTGTTGGTAGTCGTCGAAGGATTTGCGTGAAACTATCCATCATCTTGTTCCTCTGTTGCGTGAGGGATTCCTCAAGAAGCATTTTGAAAGGATCTCATGTCTCGTCATATTTATTTTCTCCTTCCATGAGAGGTCGCTTGGGCATGCAAGAGATTTTTTCCTCAAGAGAAAGAAGCTCGATACCCAATTCTTTGTACCCTGACCTTATTCGGGACATGCATTAAGACGACAAGGAGCATAACACTCTGATACCACTGATATAGGTTTTATGAGAAGAACAAAAAGAATATAGATTATTAAAAGATGATTAACACATAATAACAGAGATATAGTAAAATTGGTTTTCTATTCAATAAGAAAATAAGTTGAAACTGTAAAATGCAGCGGAAAACAAGCTTGCGGGAATGGTGGCGGCTTATCTTTGAGAAGAGATGTGACGATTGCGCTCATTCGCAAGATGATGATTACAGTGAGGCTCTAAAGTCCTTTTTACAATAAACAAGAATGTCAAAAACCCTAGACATCCAAAACCCTAAACCTAGGAGATGGAGCGCCAAAATTCATGTGGGCCTCGTTTGGGTAAGTTAGTACATCAACTCCCCGGGGTCATAACTTTTGCATATGATCTACGTTTTAGGCACATGATAACCCGTTGGAAAGGTATCGTTGAGGAGATTCATTTTGGGGGCTCAATCAAAGACTTTGGATACCATTGAGAAACTTGATCCCGAAAAACCTTCATTTAGGCCCTTAAAATGGTCTCGGAAGTTAAAAACTGTTAAAAATAGTAAATTACCAAAATTGCGAGAAAAATGTTTTTGGCAAGTTGGAAAAGGTGGGTGGCCATCGATATCCACCTGGATCGGGATGTGTGTAGCCTATAGAAAAATAATGTCAAAAATAGATATATTGAGAGGTATTCAGAAAAAATATAAATTTTAATGTATTTGTAGCCCAAACCACCAGGTTCGTCATCATGAACCTAAATCTAAGGCAGCCAACTCAGTAAACATGTATGCTAGAGTTTTATCTCCCACCCCAAAAAATTGAAATGAAAAGAATGTGCACGCGCTTTAGGGATGCACACGTGTTTCTAGAGCACTTACATGTTAATAGGAATGTGTGTGCATTCTTAATAACACAACATCTTTTTGAAGTGACCCCCTATGACCCCTTATGAACCCCCAAAAAATTTTGTTCAGGGGCTCTCGTCCTACCCAACACAAAAAAAAACACATGCATATCATTTCCAAGACCTTAGGGCACATACCAAGTGTTAAAAAAAACCTAGTGGCACTGACATCCTCAACCATAGGTTAGGGCCATCAACAACACTTTGAACTCATGAATCTAGGGCCATAAACAACACCTTAAACTCATGCATCCACGGTCACAAACAACACCTTGAAATCACATGAAATCTTCAACCACGAATAACACCTTGAACCCACACACATGATCTCTCAAGTGTATCCTTTACCTCTTAGTGGGAATATTAGCACCATTAGGGTTTTTGGAGAAGCAAGTATCGGTTTAAAGACTTGGACCAAGTTCAAGTGATGAAAAATTCTCAATGGGCCCAAAAAGTATATTGCAGGGATCAAGAGCCATCAATGAGTCCTCAAACCACCGCAGATGCTCTATGTGGGATATTTGTCCTTTGAATTGCAATATGGTCACCATTAGAAGGTTTCAAGCACCAAGTATGGGTTGTAGGGTGTTAGACATGGTCAAGGGAGGAAAATCAAGCATTAATGCATAAAGTAAGCTTCCAGGCATCCAAATCCAAGAACAATTCCTTTAACCACCACACATAATGTCTTGAGAGTGTCATATCCCTCCTATTTGGGATATGGGCACCATTATAAGGTTTTGAGCTCTAAGTATGAGTCTTGTTTCATGGAACATGGTTAGGGGAGGAAACTCAAGCCTCAAGGCTTCCACCCTTTCTCTCTTTGGCCACCCTCTTCCTCTCTCTCACCCTTTGTCCCTCTTCCTCTCTCTTTGACCCATGTTCCTCTCTCTCTCTCTCTACCCCACTCACTCTCTCCACCTTTATCCCTCTCCCACCCTCTAATTCTCCCT
>JZKD02S1673624.1:92661-108066 GCA_000966675.3 Picea glauca
CTTCTCTCCCTCCCTCCCTCCCTCTACCGCCCCCTATATTAAGGCCAATGCATACTTCTCCAAATCCCCTAATGACGCCAATATGTCCACTCAAAGGTAAAGGATACACTTGGGAGGTCATGCGTGTGGGTTCAAGGTGTTTTTCGTTGAACTAGTTTATAGTTGGGGATGTTGGTGCCACTAAGTGGTTTTGAGAAGTAGGTATGTGTCCCAGGGTCTTGGAAATGATATGCGCGTGTTGTTTTTTGCGCTAGGGGATCACATAGGGGGTCGACTAGGCCCCACTGTCCAAGCAAATTTTTTGGGATGTTCCTTCAAAGGTTTAAAACCTACAAGGATGTAACAAGTGATCCTTTATCACTGCCTGATCGCTCTATCTTCCTACCCTCGGTGGGGCTTATATTGACTCCAGGGCCTCCCATTGATTCATTTATTCAGAGTGGATGTGCATATGAATGAACCTAGACATTGTCTTTGATCCAAAGACAAAGGAAAATTGATTAAAGGATCTTGGCACAAGAATGTGTGTGTGCTCTTGCTTGGGAATGCACACGTGCTTCGACTAAGGAATGCACACATGTTTCTGAGCACATGCACACTCAAAAAAGGAATGCACACACATTCCTAAGCATGTGCATGCTCATCACAAGAATGCACATGTGTTCCTAAAAAAACATAATTGGCAAGTGTGTGAGGCGGTTCGGTGAGCATCGAGGTTGTAGGATTATAAATGCATGCACGTTTCTAAGAACATGCATGTGTTCATGTGTGTGCACATTCCTTCACACCCCATTGCCACTTATTTGACCATCATCTTTGTGTGAACACCCTTATCATATATGTTGTTTTCTAACAACCATAATGACAAATTATATTTTTTCTCTTAAAAATTATGATATGTTGATACTTGTTTTGAGGAATTGTATTGATGATCTTGTACTTATTATACAATCATACATGCTTTCCTAAATTCTCTTGGTGTTCTTAGAATTCTAATATGATCATACTTGTTGGATTATGACATCTTTATTGATGAGTTTTGTTCATAATCTTAAATGGATGATAGCACAAAAAAATCCATATGATATATGAGTAAATGATGAGTTTGTCAATAAGGACTTTCTAGAAAGTTGATATTGACTTGGTTGTAGTCAACAAGAGTGATTTTATATAAATATTTTACCATCACATATAAATATAAGTATTGTTGGAACCAAATCTAATTATTGAATATGTTGTTCAATGTGAATAATAGATGTACTATGTCATGTTTTGTGATTATATGTGAGCATGATGAGGTAAGTCTAATGTCATAATGTTTTTATTATGAAAATAAATTGTTTTGTTGTTTTGGAGTTAGTTAAAGTTGATAAGGAAAAGCCTAACCAACACAATGATGACCTTGTTGAGGGTTGAAACAAACAAGGTGAAGAGTAGATGATGAAAGAATCTGCATTACCTTGAGATCGATTTGAAACAACAAGGAGGAAAATGGATAACATAAGGATTACCTTACCTATGGTTAGTACCAACAAGGTGAAGTGTTCTTTTCATATATTTCATATGATTCAATTCTAAGGAGTTTAGGAGAAAAACAATGCTTAATGTTGATAAACATGATAATAAGGACATATAAAGGTCTATGTTTTTCCAAGAATGGGGGATAATACCCTATTTTAGTCCCCTATCTTGTTCATATATCATATCTTCATCAATGTAAATGTATTTTAACTAGGTATAAGGAAAGGGTACCTCGTGATGTAAATATTGTGGATATAAAACAATTTTTATGACCTCTATGCTTTTCCAAGAATGGGGGATAATACCCTATTTTAGTCCCCTATCTTGTTCATATATCATATCTTCATCAATGTAAATGTATTTTACCTAGGTATCAAGGAAAGGATACCTCATGATGTGAATATTGTGGATATAAAGCAATTTTTATGACCTTGTAACAATTGCCACTTGGGAGGACTATAACCTAGGCTTCAAAAATAATAATTAGATTACTTTGACTTTTTGTGTTTTTTTTTATATGTTCATCCTAATGCCATGATGAAAGAAATGGTGTAATCATTCAAAAGGGAAGTGAGTATAAAATAAACATGCAAATGGTTTCTATAAGAAAAAGAGGAGAGGATATGACTTTGAAAAGTGGCCAAGGAAAAAAGGAAGAGAAAAAGGATATGTGTCACTCACCCAAATTCTTTATCATATGAGAGTTGACTTGATAAATATAATATTTTTAGGAGAAAAAGACACCTCATAGTCCCATGTGTAATGCTCATATATTTCACCTATAATTTTAACCTTTGGATAGTGAGAGTTTAATTCATGTATTCTTTCACTTTTTCTTTTTCTATTATTTCATGGTGATTTGGATTATGTTGGGATTGCAGAGAAATGGCCATTAATCATTTCAAGAATTACATATGCTTTAAAATGAGAAATTACAACACTTATAAGAGAAAGTTTTCAAATTGATAATAATTTCAAAGAAGAGCCAACAAATTGAGTAATTGATCATAGAAGTTCAAACAATAGAGTTGTCCCATTCACTTTACATGAACATATCGAAGATATTGAAGCTTTGGTAGGTTAATTAGGAATACTACACAAATATTGAATATGGAAAGAGGATTATGGGGTACTTTGAAAAAAGAGAGGAAAGCAATAAAGATTACTATAACAACACTTCAAAGGAAAATACAGAATTCAAGCTTTGTGAAGAAGTAACCTAGAATCTATTTATATGAAGAAAATAAACATCTTCATGCTTGGAAGACAATGTGCAAGATATATGCACATGACTCGAAAAGAATGAGTTTGTGTTTTAGAACCATCCACAGTCTCAAAATGCATATACATAAAGGAATTTCTATATTATGAGTTTCATTAGCTCAATGGATTTGATATTTACATCTATAATTCCCAAACCCTAAATACCCTAGTGTGTGAAGACCTTTTTAGAGGGTGAATGAGATGTACCACAAGATAGCAACGTCAACCTTTTAACTAGACAATGCATGCACTTACAAAGATCTGTTGCAACTCTTTGAAATTGAAGAATATTTTGATGAAAAAATGAGGGATCATGTGGTAAAAAAGTCAATTTTGAGAGAATGCATACATGGAAATAAACATTGATCCATAAACCAGAGATCGATAACCTATACGTCTTTTGCAGAATTACAATTTGTTTTTTACAATTATTGTGTGAATGTTGAGATTATGCTTCTTCGATCATTATTTGGACATGAATGCTCTGCTCAAATTTGAAATCACGACGTGGTTGCGTTTGCGTTGTATATGGTGCCATGGTTAGTCACAACTTGGTTGCATTGTTTATGGTGCCAAGGACAATCAATGGAAAAATAAATCCACTTCCATTTTCAAAAATTTTGTTTTGCCACATAAGAGGGACTTTGTATTCTTTTGAATGAATGTGCACATTGCAACCTAGGTGTGCATACACAACACTTTTTATATCATGTCTTCGCTATTGTTATAGGATATATATAAATATGGTCAGTAGTTGATAAGAAGCATGTTCAACCAATTTGAAAGATGTTCATGATTTTTTTGTTTGTCATCTATTTTCAATTGAATCGCCCATTTATATATAGATATATATAATATGTAGGTTTTTACAGTTAATCATAATGTTGCTTGAGATTTTTAAAGATTAACTGCATAATGTTGCTTGAGATTTTCAAAGATTAACTGCATAATGTTGCTTGAATTTTTTAAAGATTAATTGCATATAAATTTGACACGTCCATTGTTTTAAGTGGACACTCCACCCATCATCATGAATAAAAAAAGTTGAAATAATGATGATAACAATTATTTCAACTTTATTTATTTTTGATGACAAGGAAAGTATCCACTTATACACACACACACACACACACACCTGCAGTACCTACATGTGAAACTATACAACAATGTGGTTCAAACAAAAAATATCAATTCAAATTGAAAACAAACTGTAACATGTGATTTATCTAACGAATATTCATATAAGCGAATAAATTAAGGGTAGAGAGTTATGGCTTCCAAGGAATAGTTTCAACCATTTCTGAGAATCGACATCATACGAACGATTTGGTTGTGAGGTTTCCCAAAGACTCAACAAATTGAAGTCCAACTATATTAACATTCAACGTTACCAATTAAAGGGATAAAAAATTACTCGTTGTAGGATGTACCACACAACGCACAAAGAAAGTACACGCTAAGATTGCGGGTTATTAGAGCTGGATTGGTTGAGTTACTAACCCATAAATCACAGTAGGCTAATGTTTACACAACCAGAATCACCAATGAGCTGGGCATACAAGTGAACCACTGTAACTATAACACAATGAGGCAATCAAAACGAATTGGGAATGGTGAGCCATGACCAAAGCAAATCAACAATAAATGTGTCGATTAATTGGCCAACGAACAAACCAACTACCAATTACAGTTCTCAGCCCAGTAATTGACCCAATGACCCTGTAGGTGAATAAGAGTGCTATAATTGGTTTGCACAAATCCAAGGCATGCCATAATTAAACACCCATCCACATAATTGTTAAGAATATAATCAAGAAAGTAAATAACTAACAAGATCAAGAAGGCAAAGAAAAGACAGGTGGAAAAGACACAAAGTCAATTCAATTAATATGTACATCAATAATGTATATATAGTACATATACCACAATTGTCCTCTAACATTATGACCGTTAGGGTAAAATAAATAATTGAGATTAGATTTTTCAACATCCCCCCTTAATCATAAGTCTATTCTTGCCTGAAAAACTACGACTTCTTGACAACTAGTAACATGTCAAGAAATATTCAAAGGGCTTAATATCCTTTCTAAACTCTGGAAAAATAACACAAGATGAAAACTTCTACTAAATTGGTGGTTTAAAGATGACCACAAAATCAACTGGTGGTTTCAGGATGACCAAAAACTGATCTGGTGGTTTCAGGATGACCACAAACCAAATGTCTAGCAAAAGTCGATGTCAGATGTCTTCTACTAAATGACATGGTTTTAAGTTGACCATAAACTAACCAAACAAAGGACTGAAATCAACAACTACAAATGTCGATGATGTTCTCTAAAAATATAACAAGCATAACTTCATGTCTTCTGCTTAATTGGTGGTTTCAAGCTTACCACAAATTATCAAGAGCTCAAAAACAAGAGCTAGTGGTTCAAATTCCCTTGACCATAATGTATATGCTTTCCAAAATTTATACATGAATGAAGATCGAAACATTGATCATTCATCTATTCAACTTTATCAACTGAAAGATGACTTCTTGGAATTCCACCCTTTTATGACAATAAAAAATTTAAACTCAATAAAAGGGTGTTGGATTCAACAAAAAATGCACCCAATTACAAACATAATTCAATTCAACAGTATTTGATACTCACAAAAGGAACAACAATGAGTATCACAAATTGCAAGTTATAAAATTATGAACAGACACTAGTCCATAAATCAYAAATTGCAAGTCAAAAAATTTTGAACATACRCTAGTCCAGAATGCAGGATTTGAATTATTCTGCAAGATTTTCTTGAATGAAATCACTTGTTGTTGATGAAACTGGGAGAGCTTCAAAACTGAAAGCCTCATTGTCAATAACTGATRTTGTTGTTCCCCTGACATGGACAATTTACCGAAGCCACATTCTTCCTTCAATATTAAAATAAAATTATCTCCTTTAAAATAAAATATTTCTTTRTAAATGATCCCCTCACTTACTTAGGAAGCAATCAATTATATAAGAARCAATCMATTACAAATCACATTACAAATCACTTGATGCATGATTAATTCCATTAACATGCAAAAACTCTTTAAATGCTTAGTTTTAACACCAAATCCTTKAGCCTKGTAACTCCAAGCCCATACAATAAAAAAACTTAACCCTAAAGACTATAGAGTCAACTATTAAAGACTTTACAAATATCTTTCAAAAATAATTATAAAAATCCGATTATAAGCTATTTTGTAAAAAAAATAAAATTTGTTTGGAGTAATAAAATCATTTGCTTTTTGTAATGGAGGTTTAAATATTAAATATACCAGGTCCTTCATCGTTCTTTGAATACGTTGTAATAAACACTAATTACAAAGCTCTCAACCGCTTTACGAGCATGGACTAGTACACATTCTTTCTTTTGTCTTTCCACGTGATTCTTTATCTTTCCAAGCAATTTTTTTAATACGTTGTAACAAACATTAATTAAAAATCTCTCAACCACTTTACCAGCATGGACTAGTACACATTCTTTCCTTTATCTTTCCACGTAATTATTTATCTCTCCAAGCAATTTATAATCCTCTTTAAAATATATATTTCTTCACTTTGAAAGCGGACTAAAAATGGACTTTCCAAACTCTTTCAGGAGGGGAAAAGGAGCAACTCCTCTTGGCGGCTATGCTCTACTATCAGGCTGGCATCTCCTCTCCCACATAACAACTAGGCGCAACTCCTCTTACACATAGGAAAAATAATCCGTCCCATAGGTTATTTTTAGCCTCGTGGATGTTAAAAATATTTTATTTCTTCTTTTCTTTCACAACAACTCGACGTGGCTCAATCCAACAGCTTCTTCACATACAACGATTACCTCTTAGAAACGTTTCCTTGCATCAAATCGCTCCCCCGCTTCTTTCTTTGGTGGCTTTATCGGCGACCTCTTTGAAGACTTTACCAAATTGATTTCTTTCACATCAAACAAAATTGTGTTTTCTCCATTATCTACACTCTTCATCCATTCTCACATTAGGTCGTCACAATCTCATAGCACCAAGATTAGAAATGTGCTCTGATACCATTGTTAAGAATATAATCAAGAAAGTAAATAACTAATAGAATCAAGAAGACAAAGAGACAGGAGGAAAAAGGCATGAAGCCAATTCAATTAATATGTACATCAATAATGTATATATATATTACATATACCATAACTGTCCTCTAAAGATATGACTCTTAGGGTAAGATAACGAACGATTAGAGTTTTCAACACTAATAACATTCACAAGTTTTCAACAATAATACCATTCACACAATGCAGAGTATTCACAGGCCAATATATGCCTAAAAACTTGAATGGAAAAACCAACATTTTAATGGTTTTGCTTAGTCAAATATAAAGTTTCAAAAACATAGTATGATAGTTCTTTGGATCATTTAGCAACATCAAAGATTTTCTTCCATGTCTTAAGAACCCCTTCTAAATCAATTTTCTAGAGTATATAGGCAACACTAGGCTAGGTTGGGTCACCGGAAGGCCAAGTGTTCTTGCCACTTCATTTCCATTCTCCATTGCTCTTATCTCCCATTTTTTCTTTTGCTAGCAACATTCCACTTTAAAGTTACTTCCATTCTTATCTACTTGTGTTTTGGCGCTTGCATTGTCATTGTTTGAACTATCATCTTTTTCAATTGCTTGTAAGAATCGAGTCTCGTTAACCATTAGCAATTTGTTTCTCTGGATCTGGCTCTGGTTCTTGGCTCTTGGCTTTGGCTTTGGCTTTGGCTTTGAACTTTGGATCTGGCTTTGGTTCTTGGCTCTAGTTTCTGGCTTCAATTGTTCTGGCAATACATAATTTTGTGCATTGATTCTCTACAATGAACATTAAACTCTGCAATCTTTAGATTTTCAAGTTCTTCTATTAGAATCCATTCCCATCTTTGGCATGCAAGTCTCTCTCGTTCTCAAACTTGGAGACAGTCTGTCTTAGCAACAAATGAAAGCTAATTTGAATTTGGGTCTTCATAGTCAAGTCTTCCTAGATAGATCGATTTCTCCTTTGGCTAGGCAATTTAGTCTACCTAAACTATTCTATATTTGGCCAATGGACTCTCTTGAGAAAAATCATTTTCATTGTCAGCTAGATCAGTTGTTCCACCACAATGAACTCATGTTGACCCTTGTTACGCTATTATGGAAATAATAACAACACACCACACAGTAAAATGTTACCAGTCGAAGCTTGATAAGTAAGCTCTAAGGAAACCATTCAATATCCAAGGGAAAACACTCTATGAGGGTTCATTATTGCAGTTTAGTGAATTATAATATTGTAGTTTGTTGAAGGCTAATACAGTGTGTGGATTTATGTTTGGCATTTAAACGTAAATCTACAAAACAATGAATCCTCACTTGGGAATAGCCTCAAGCGCCTTGATATAACTATCATTATTGTGCCTTCCATGATGCTCATTGCTACTTACATGCAAAGAATCAAAATCATATTACCAATTACTAATCAATGCATACATTGGCAATTAAAAAATAGAGATTCTACCTATGAGGCACCATTGCTTTTCAATGCTTACCGCTAACGATCAACAACCCAATAATCATAGTGCTAAACCAATTTGTGAAAACCAACCAACAACAAGGTAAAGAAGCATTGCGTATAGTTTGAAAATAATGAACAAAGAGGAAAATGGTACCAACATCTATTTACAACTCAACTACTCAAATCAATTTCTCATTGAAAAACTAATTCACTTGTTAGCTAGTTGATCTTGAACCAAATTGCAATGAATAATACAACCACCCATGCTTGAGATCCTCCTTTGTTGTTTTTTTTCCTTACTATAGTTGGGTGCTTATTTCTCTTGCTGCTACAAAACATTATTTTGATTTGTTGGTTTTCATGGAGTTTCAAGGACCCCCAATGTCCTTGAAACTCTTATCTCTCATTTTTTCATTACAACATTTCTTCTTTCATTTCAAAGTTCCTTTCATTCTTGTCTTCTTGTGTTTTGGCACTTGCATTGTCATTGTTTGAAATCTCAAATTTGTTGATTGCTTATAAGAATTGAGTCTCATTAACCATTCATTTTTTGTTTTCGATCCATTTTAGTTCAAATACAATAGGATTTTGATGAAGTTATGATAAGATAAATTGTGCCTAAACATTACATGAGTGTACAATGAAACAATTCCTCAATAATTACGATGGTTTATAAATCTGATATAAATTTTAGAGCACCATCCTAGTAAGTCAAAGAAGCACGGGAGATGCTCTAAAGATTGAACCCTATTGATTGCTCCAACTTGTGCTTCACAAATCTGAACTAAAAGAGTTATATGGTAACCTAAGGAATGTTGGCACTAAACCAATAAGTGTATAGTTTCAAATTAGAGAATTTTTAAATGTATCTCACCATGCGTGTATAAAAAATAAGTAGGGAGCATACTCATTGGATGTGGAATTTGATTTCGCATCTAAGAAATGTCTACATTTGAAACATATAATGAGATATACCAAAAATATAATTATTATTTTTTTCTTTCCCTCCAAAATTGTTTACCCTTAGAGATCATCATTTTGAATCCTATTGGTTCTTTTAATGTTGACACTAATAGTACATTTTTTGTTTTGAAGCCTATTTTTCACCTCAAAATTTCTCTAATGCAACCTCGCCCTCTCTTCCAACCATTTCTCTCTTAATTCTTAATAAGGGATAATCCATAGCGATTTCTAGTAGCTTTTGCCAAAGCAAATTCATCTCAACCATTGAATGTTTGATCTCTTGGAAGTTAGAACTAAATTTTTTAAGGTGTGTATGGAAAATGTAAACAAAAACAAGCATTAGGGAAGAAAACTATTTTGAAGAATCCTCGTGCATTGTCCATCAAAGAGAGAATTATTATAAAGGAAACATTATGATGAGGAAAGGTCAGAATCACTCTTATTCAATATACAATCCATATCAAGAAGAAAAAGGAAGTATACAAATTGTACCAACTCTTAAACACAAAAGATGAAGATTTCAACAACGATTGTTGAAAGATAGTGAGGTGTAGGGGGGTGATAAGCGATTTTTGAACAAAATCATCATAGGTTTCTTGATGAAGAAATCCAACACATACTTTGGAATCCTACAAAGGGAGCAATTTTAAGACATTTTTGGATAAACACATACTTTGGAATCCTACAAAAGGAGCAATTTTAAGACATTTTTGGATAAGATCTCTATGTACCTTTTTCTTTAGCTGCCATTTTTCATTTATGAGAAGAGGTTTCATTTTGTTTCCTATAGGAAAGGAGGTAAAGGATTGAGATAAACTTCTTGCAAAAGTCCCATTCTATTTAGTATGGTACCCTGCCATTCCATCTTAACCATGAAGTTTAATACCAAGAAAAATGGTGAGGGAAGAGAGAAAAATACCATTCTATTTAGTATGGTACCCTGCCATTCCATCTTAACCATGAAGTTTAATACCAAGAAAAATGGTGAGGGAAGAGAGAAAAATACCCTAGCAATCATTCTATCTACTTAAGCAACCACCATGTTGTTTAACATGAGAGCACACGAAAGCCTTCATGTGGATTAAATGATCGTGAACTTAAGGAAAATATTTATCTCTAATGCTATAACTAAGTGGTGTGATTTCTTTCAATGAGCATCCCTCTATTGTAGAGGGAATTGCATAAACCCATGGGAAAATCGCAATTCTCACTCCATATAGAATGAAACCCTACCCTTTTAGAATCATGTTAGAGATACAATAGTTGATTTAGTAAAAGGCCAAACATTTATGTAGAATGGTAGATGTATGGGGCACGTTTCTGTAGAATTCAATGGACACCTTTCTGTCTTATAAGACACTAGACACCTTGTTTTTCTTTCTCCCTCCAAATTTGACATAGTTATTGATGTGGCTTCTTCATGGCACTTGTAGATGCCGACTGCAACACGATTTCATTGTTGGCTATCTTCTTGGCCTTCTTTCTTTCCATTTCCTGTAATTCACTTTACTTTTGTGTCTTTGAATTTTTTTCTTTTTTTTTTCTTTTTCCTTTCAAATTTGAATTTCCTCTTTTGTTTTTCTTTTTCCCTCCAAATTTGACATGGTTATTGATGTGGCTTCTTCATGACACTTGTGGATGCTGACTTACACTTGTGGATGCTGACTTGGAAACAATTTCAAAATGTTAACATGGTTATTGATGTGGCCTCTTCATGGCACTTGTGAATGTTGACTTGGACACAATTTCACTGTGAGCTACCTTCTTGGCCTTCTTACTTTCCATTTCCTGCAATTCAACTTTACTTTTGTGTCTTTGAATTTCCTCTTTTGCTGGAAAGTCGAGGCCTGCTGCAATATCTGCAAGAGTGGTCACATAGTTCACATATAAAAATGTGAACTATATCGGATTTTCTTTCCTTCCTGATCCAGGGATGACTTCCAACGATTGATTTGCATGCACGAACGCAGCTCGCCAATTTTATTACCGGAATATGGATGATGATGGGCCATATAGTTAAAAAGTTCTGAGATTTGTGATCCATTTTTCCAAAAAAAAAATGGATCAAAGTTCAGAATTCAAACTTTATGTGTAGCTCTATAACTTAGCGGCTCCAAATCCCATAAAACGATAAAACGATAGCCACCCACCTTGCTAGGAGTAGGACAGATTCACAACAGGCCTTCCTGTTATATAACGTGTCGAGAGAAGCAGAAACAATATCCGTTTCAGAGAAGAAACAATATGCACAGCCGGCAATTTCTTGTTGTTTCTCCACGAAGTCACGACTCACGTGGGACCTTGCGATTTAATTGTAAGACTATGTTAAAATAGTCGTGGAAATGAATACGGTAATCTTAGAAGGAAATGGTTTGTTTTAATAAAAATATCATTTTTTATACTATAATTATGTCTATAGGCATCCCCTATTAGAACTCGGGTTGTTCATGAAAGGTTATTATATATTATGTATTAAGAGTGTAATTAATGAAAGGTTACTTGCATTTAATAATTTGGACATTAGGATTTAACATCTGTATTTGCCATGTTGATTAATTAGTAGGTGCTTTAGACACGTTCTGGACATACTGCTTCCTTCTAGTGAACTTCTTCGTTTATTTTGGTGGCAGGCTACCACTTTGGTGGTAGAATGCCAAGTTTCAAGGGCGTGGGGGAATGACATTTCGGTGGTGGAATGCAATTTTTGGAGGAATGGTATTTCGATGTTGGAATGCTAGGTGTGAATTAACCTTCTCAAAGGAAGGGTCACCATTCCCAGTAGTGAGTGAGTTGCAAAGCGATTAGCGAAGCTGGGAGGGAGCCGCAAACATAGGAGGATTTGAAAATTGAAGTTGGTTTGTGTTACCACACAACCTGACACCTTAGTGCAAAGCCTTCACAATGTGCCAAGACTAGCGGAACATCAGAATATGTCACCATTGCCACCTAGGCAACAACTTCCCTCGTTTTAGTGAAGGATATATCCAACACAAGGGAGACTTCCCTAGTAGGACTTGGGACTCCTAAGGAAAGACACAGTCGTATTTAAGGCCTCCTAAGTGTATACTCAATTCACCACCAAATAGATGTATCAAACAAGTCAAGGATAAGGTGGTTACTCAAAGTAAATACCATATTTGGTTTAAAATGCTCTAAGGCTGATTTAGGGGGTTTNGTGTAATTAATGAAAGGTTACTTGCATTTAATAATTTGGACATTAGGATTTAACATTTGTATTTGCCACGTTGATTAATTAGCAGGTGCTTTAGACATGTTCTGGACATATTGCTACCTTCCAGTGAATTCCTTCGTTTATTTCGGTGGCAGGCTACCATTTTGGTGGTAGAATGCCAAGTTTCAAGGGTGTGGGGGAATGACAGTTTGGTGGTGGAATGCAATTTTTGGAGGAATGATATTTCAATGGTGGAATGCTAGGTGTGAATTAACCTTCTCAAAGGAAGGGTCTCCATTCTTAGCAGTGAGTGAGTTGCAAAGCGATTAACGAAGCTAGGAGGGAGCCACAAGCATAGGAGGATTTGAAAATTGAAGTTGGTTTGTGTTACCACACAACCTGACACCTTAGTGCAAAGCCTTCACAATGTGCCAAGACTAGGGGAACATCAGAATATGTCACCACTGCCACCTAAGCAACAACTTCCCTCGTTTTAGTGAAGGATATATCCAACACAAGGGAGACTTCCCTGGTAGGACTTGAGACTCCTAAGGAAAGACACGGTCATATTTAAGGCCTCCTAAGTGTCTACTCAATTCACCACCAAATAGATGTATCAATCAAGTCAAGGATAAGGTGGTTACTCAAAGTAAATACCATATTTGGTTAAAAATGCTCTAAGGCTGATTTAGGGGGTTTATCAAGGAAAAATCTCATGCAAAACAATCCCCAAACCACTCAAATATGAAATTACCAATGGCTTCCTTCTAGTTAACTCCTTCCTTCCTTTCGATGGTCGGCTAGTGTTTCAGTGGTGGAATGCCAAGTGTTGAGGGTGGGGGGGGTGCAATTTCGGTGGTGGAATGTCATGTGTGGAGGGATGGTGTTTTGGTGTTGGAATCTTAGGTATGTGTGGACCTTTGCTCAAAGTAAGGGTCATCATTCCCAACAATGACCGAGTCTCAAGGCGAATAACGAAGTTGGGAGGGAGCCGCAAGTGCAGAAGGATTTTAAAATTGAAGTTGGTTTGTGTTACCACACAATCTATCACCTTAGTTCAAAGCTTTCACAAGGTTCCAAGACTAGTGGAACATCAAAATATGTCACCACTTCCACCTAGGAAACACCTTCCCTCATTTTAGTGAAAGATATATCCAACACAAGGGAGGCTTCCCTGATAGGACTTGGGACTCCTAAGGAAAGACATAGTCAATTCTAATGCCTTCTAAGTTTCTACCCAATTCACCACCAAAGAGATGTATCAATCAAGTCAAGGATAAGGTGGTTACTCAAAGTAAATTTCAAATTTGGTTAAAAATGTTCTAAGGCTGATTTAGGGGTTTTATCAAGTAACAATCTCATGCAAAACAATCCCCAAACCACTCAAATATGAAAATTACCAATGGCTTCCTTCCATCGAACTCCTTCCTTCATTTCGCTTATGGGATAGCATTTCAGTGGTGGAATGCCAAGTGTCAAGGGTGTGGGGGGATGACACTTTGGTGGTGGAATGTCGGGTGTGGAGGGATGGTGTTTCGTTGGTAGAATGTAATATGTTCATTAACCTTCACTCAAAGGAAGGGTCTCCATTCCTGGAAATGAGCGAGCCACAAAACGAATAACGAAGTTGGGAGGGATCCACAAGCGCAGGAGGATCTGAAAATTGAAGTTGGTCTATGTTACCACATAATCTAGAACCTTAGTGCAAAGCCTTCACAAGGTGCCAAGACTAGTGGAACATCGAAACATGTCACCANATTTAAGGCCTCCTAAGTGTCTACTCAATTCACCACCAAATAGATGTATCAATCAAGTCAAGGATAAGGTGGTTACTCAAAGTAAATACCATATTTGGTTAAAAATGCTCTAAGGATGATTTAGGGGGTTTATCAAGGAAAAATCTCATGCAAAACAATCCCCAAACCACTCAAATATGAAATTACCAATGGCTTCCTTCCAGTTAACTCCTTCCTTCATTTCGATGGTCGGCTATTGTTTTAGTGGTGGAATGCCAAGTGTCGAGGGTGGGGGGGTGCAATTTCGGTGGTGGAATGTCATGTGTGGAGGGATGGTGTTTTGGTGTTGGAATGTTAGATATGTGTGGACCTTTTCTCAAAGTAAGGGTCGTCATTCCCAACAATGACCGAGTCTCAAAGCGAATAACGAAGTTGGGAGGGAGCCACAAGTGCAAGAGGATTTTAAAATTGAAGTTGGTTTGTGTTACCACACAATCTATCACCTTATTTCAAAGCTTTCACAAGGTTCCAAGACTAGTGGAACATCGAAATATGTCACCACTACCACCTAGGAAACACCTTCCCTCATTTTAGTGAAAGATATATCCAACACAAGGGAGGCTTCCCTGATAGGACTTGGGACTCCTAAGGAAAGACACAGTCAATTCTAAGGCCTTCTAAGTTTCTACCCAATTCACCACCAAAGAGATGTATCAATCAAGTCAAGGATAAGGTGGTTACTCAAAGTAAATTTCAAATTTGGTTAAAAATGTTCTAAGGCTGATTTAGGGGTTTTATCAAGTAACAATCTCATGCAAAACAATCCCCAAACCACTCAAATATGAAAATTACCAATGGCTTCCTTCCATCGAACTCCTTCCTTCATTTCACTTGTGGGATAACATTTCAGTGGTGGAATGCCAAGTGTCAAGGGTGTGGGGGGATGACACTTCGGTGGTGGAATGTCGGGTGTGGAGGGATGGTGTTTCGTTGGTAGAATTCAATATGTGCATTAACCTTCACTCAAAGGAAGGGTCGCCATTCCTGGAAATGAGAGAGCCGCAAAGCGAATAACGAAGCTGGGAGGGATCCGCAAGCGCAGGAGGATCTGAAAATTGAAGTTGGTCTATGTTACCACATAATCTAGAACCTTAGTGCAAAGCCTTCACAAGGTGCCAAGACTAGTGGAACATCGAAACATGTCACCA
>JZKD02S1673624.1:154596-165878 GCA_000966675.3 Picea glauca
TGTAAACACCGCCAGGTGCAGACCGACCACAATGAATGAGTGAAGGGGGACTGAGCTTCCATAGAGAAGGCAAGGGATTAGGGGCTGGAAGGTGGGAAAAGGGGCTAAGTGTTAATCCTAGGGGGATTAAGCCTTGGGAATAATATTTTATTATTATTCCAAAGAACATGTGCATTTTGTGTTGTTTATCCTAAGTTCCTGGCAAGGGGAAAACATGCAAAGCGGATGCATGCTGATAGAACACATGCAATTCCAAGGGTGACAAGTGTCAACCCTGGTGCATGCGAATAAACGACCAAGATGAGCCGTGAGAGAGGTTCTTCTCCATTCTTCTCAATTTTTTGAACTGGACATCCCGTCTGACCTCTGCAAGAGATACCTCATACATCCATTGATCGAGAAGCCTGTGTGTTGATGTTAAAAAGCCGAAACATCCTATGTCTGAGTATCGAGCCTATGCATGGAGTCTTGTTTGAATCCATATCCATGAGTCCATTCGCCATTATTGAACCAGTTGGAAAGCCTGTGTCAGTTTTCCCTGTTGATTGTTGTGGCCACGTAGTGTTGGACTGCGTGTGGTTTGTTGGCCAGTGGAGAAACACTCTCTCCAAGAGAGAGAGTGTAAAGAGGAAGGAGAGAACTCCTGGAAGGAACCTTGTAGCTGCCACAGAGCCCAGAGATTTTTGGTCCAGCCTGTTGTTGTAACCGAAGGCAAGGGAGGTTAGCAGTCGAAAGACAGAGAAGGTGTATACTCCTGGGGTGGAACAGGCATGTGGGGAATGAGGGTCTGTGGGCAGTGAGTGTGAGAGGTTCCTGGGAGAGAATTCCTTCCTTGTGGTTGTGTGTTGTTTCCCTGTAACCTCAGCCTAGCCTAGGATTCCTTGTCTTGGGTTGGAGCTTAGTCCCAGCTCGGGGGTGACCCATTGTTAAGCTAATGAGCAGTGCGGTCTAAGGCTGGGAGGTTCATGGAAGGCCTGCACTTGGTTGGTGGAATCTACCACTGTTCAAAGATAAGTACCAGATGATGCTTTAATTATGTTTCTGTATCTATGTGTATTATAATCATCATGTATTCTGCTATGTATATGAAATGATGTTAAATAGTATTGATTGTTGATTATGGTAGTAAATAGTATGATTACTCTGTGTTGAATGTGTTTAACTTGATTTGAATGCATGTGGTTAATTGTGAGTGAGAATGTTGTTATTCCGCGTAGTAACACCTACACAATAGTGAGTGAAAAGTGGTGCTACAATGGGAGAATACTATTGCATACTAATTTTGTTTGGGCATATGGGGTCAACTAAAACCTCCCTTTAGAGGATGTAAGTGGATCTAAATAAATATCTAGGGTTGTCCACTACAAACCCTAGAAAATCTACCTAGTACCTTACAAAATTAAACACAATTCAAAGGAAGATACTCCACTAGTAATCTTCCAAGGGTTTAAATGAAGGGATTTGTCCAAGAATAATATGTTCAGAGAATGCACCACCACCACTAGAGATGTAAAATTACACTTAATAATCATTCATAAACAAAATCCAACAATATTTAGAGAGACCACTTACTCAAGAAATTGTTTTCATCCATAAACCCTAGACGTGAAAATCCATAGAAGTTGTGAAGTCATCCACAAAACATCATCCTCAAGAAGGTGTTGTAGTTATCCATCCATAGAAAAATATAGAATTCATAGTAGACAAGTAATGTTCTCCACAAGTAGCAATGATACAAGTGAGAAGTGCTTCCCTTATTTATACGAGAGATCTAGCACCCTTCTCATTAAAATAATAATATTTTTCTAGCAAAATCCCTAAGAAAATAAAATATGGCTTTATCTGTTTACAAACCCTATAGATAAGGCCACAATACATCAAATATCCATGATACAAGAGTGTATGGGTCATTAAGACTCCCAACAACACCTCTAAAATGAAGAAAATGTGGTCATGAGACAAGACGTCCCTCATAAATGCATGATCCATCTCACATGTGTGGCATGCGCAACCTCAATAAGTGGAAGACTTGCTCCAAAGTGATGTGTAGGGGGCTCAAAAAGTGAAACTTTCCCTCTAAGAGGTGCAATGTTTCATCAACAAGTGACAAATCATCCCCAGAAGGTGTGATGTCTCATCAAAAGGTGCAATATCATCATGTAATGGTGCATAGTCCCATCAAATCATCATGCAAAGGTGAAATGTCCCATTAAGAGGTGTCAAATCATACCACATGGGTGATAGGGTGTCTCATCAAAGGATTAATGTCGTCATAAGGCTTAATTTTCTCCAAAAAATGTGGAACAACCTCTCTCAAGTAGTGGGACGACCTCCATCAAGTGTGCTAGTAGCCCCTCAACGTCCTCCAAAGGACCAATGCATAAATCAAGTCGGCAATCATGTGAAATCCATCATCCAAGAAGGGGTTCATGTAGTCCAATGTATCCATCAAAACTCCGAGGCATGTACACTAGTCAAATACAACATATAAAGTGAGTCATGTCAATGTAAGAGCCAAAAGATAGATCACACTAAGTATCCTCTCCAAACTTCACTTAATCCCAAGATAGATCATATTTCTAACCCTTCTTCATGGGATTATTTGTCTCTCATGTCTTTCTTCTTGATTTTCGGGAATTTCATTTCTTCCCTCTTCCATGTCACCCATTTTCTGAGTTTTTCTTGTTTTGGTCTTAGAAATTTCTCCAACTTCGAAATTTTGAAGTTGTTTACTTTTACTTCTTGTTATTGTCCCTTTGTATGTTTCCAGTCTTTTCCTAATTTCCAGCTCTTTGTCATTGTCTTCTTGCAATTTCGCTTTCTTCTTCATGATCAAAAGTTTCTCATGATCTTTCTAGCTCAACTCGGGTTCTTCTTGTTGTTATTTCAAAGTTATACAACTGATGCAATATACTATGTTGATTTCTAAGACCAATTTACAAATTTGGTTGATTTGGGTCAAGTTGAGTCATTAGATTCTAGTCTGTGAAACTAGCCTTTTGTTGTCCCCAGTATGGTAAAAAAAAATGTTTATCTAAATTTTTTTTTTATGGTCTTAAGGTCAACCTCATGAATATATGAACCCCCCTCCATTTTTAGAGAGGTGGTACTCATATTTTTCTTATAAACTTATATAAACAAAATCTGAGAAGGACCAGACTTTGTAAAAGCTAACATTCACATTCAAAATAGTACCTGAGATTGGGACCATGTATCTTTAAAATAAAACCATATATACAATATTTTACAATGTATATAAACCAAATGAGTATGATAAATAAGAAGTTGGCATTTCTATCACAACATTCATCAAGACAGTAAACAATATCCACAGTAAAGAGATAAGAAAGATGGACTGTATATATAAGAGAACTTTAAATGATCATTCCATTAGGCACCAAAAATATTATGATGGATAAAGCATTTGGAAAATCAATATTAAGATCAAATTCTTTGAGAATACAATAATGAAGTATCCCAAGTAGTTCTCTCGGAGTCTCAAAAAATAATATGAGTTTTTAAATACAAAGTGAATGTCTTTAAAGAAAAGATATGCATTCGCCCTTTAAATAGGACTGGGACTGGGCTCCCGTGGACCATAAAATGAAAATACCTAGAAGATAAGAGGAACACAATCAAGGGTGAAGCAAGTAAATGTTACAAGAAATTTCCATCACAGTGAGTCAAGAAACAACCTTGTTCCCCCTTTTTATGTCTATTTATTCTATAATCATTTGTCACACTGCCTTATATTTCCTAGTATTATGTGAAAACCAGGTTGACCCTTCATTTTTTTCCTCTTATCTTCCAGGTATTTTCATTTTATGGTCCATGGGAGCCCAATCCCATTCCTATTTAAAGGGAGAATGCATATCTTTTCTTTAAAGACTTTCACTTTGCATTTAAAAACTCATATTATTTTTTGAGACTCCGAGAGAACTACTTGGAATACTGAATTATTGTATTCTCAAAGACTTTGATCTTAATATTGAGTTTCCAAATGTTTTATCCATCATAATATTTTTGGTGCCTAATGGAATGATCATTTAAAGTTCTCTTATATATGCAGTCCATCGTTCTTATCTCTTTATTGTGGATATTGTTTACTATCTTGATGAATGTTGTGATAGAAATGCCAACTTCTTATTTATCATACTCATTTTGTTTATCTCCATTGTAAAATATTGTATATATGGTTGTATTTTAAAGATACATGGTCCCAATCTCAGGTACTATTTTGAATGTGAATGTTAGCTTTTACAAAGTCTAGTCCTTCTCAGATTTTTATTTTATTTTTGTTCATAAGTTTATAAGAAAAGATGAGTACCACCTCTCTAAAAATGCAGGGAGATTCATATCCTCATGAGGTTGACCTTAAGACCATGAAAATGTCTTTTAGATAAACATTTTTTGTGACCATACTGGGGAAAACAAAAGGCTAGTTTCACATACCAGAATCTAATGACTCAACCTGACCCAAATCAATCAAATTTGTAAACTGGTCTTAAAAATAAACATAGCATATTGCATCAGTTGTATAACTTGAAAATAACAACAAGAAGAACCCGATTTGAGCCAGAAAGATCGTGGGAAACTCTTGCTCATGAAGAAGAAAGAGAAATAGCAAGAAGACAAAGACAAAGAGCTGGAAATTAAGAAAAGACTGGAAACATACAAAAGGCCAATAACAAGAAGTAAAAGTAAACAACTTCAAAATTTTGAAGTTGGAGAAATTTCTAAGACTGAAACAAGAAAAACTCAGAAAATGGGTGACAGGGAAGAAGGAAGAAATGAAATTCCCAAAAATCAAGAAGAAATACATGAGAGACAAATAATCCCATGAAGAAGGGTTAGAAATATCCCACTCAATCTTGTTGGGGAACAACACCAATTAACTACTCTTCCACAAGGAGTCTTACTAGTATTTTTAGGAGACAGAGTAATGGAACCAAAGAGACATATGTACCAGTTTTTGTCTATGTTTGAAATACATCTAATAGAACATGATGATGTAATGGTGATAATTTTTCTTCAGATATTGATAGGTCCATCCTACGAATGGTACATGTCCCTTCCTACCTGATCAATTTCATCATTTGATGATTTGGAAACTATGTTCATGACCATGTATGCACCCCCGATTGCATATCATACATTGCTCACACAGTTCACCCAAATCCATTTGAGAAAGGGAGAGAGAATTAGGGATTTCAATTTTTTATTTTTCAAGATGCTAAGCCAGATTCCATAAGAGAATAAACCAAATAACCTAGTTATACTCGGATGTTATTAGAATGACATGTCAGCTAATGTAAAATATGCTATGAGATTTTCTCAAATAGAAGGCTTAGATGGAGTTATGAGAAAATAAATAGAAATGTAAGATATTATGATAGAAACAAATGTTGACCCTGAGATTATCCTTTCATGAACAAAGGACTTAATTTGAAAAAATTTCAACACTAACCCCTTTTGCTAGTCACCGGGTTGGTCCCAAATGAAAATGATATTTCATAGAAAATAAAATGAAAAATGTTCATTTTGTACAAAATCCAGTGATTTCACCCTGTAGGGCTCAGGAGAAGTTTTCCAACAAGCTATCATTTGTATGATTCTAAGTTTCTATGACTAGTCTACAAAGGCCATGAATTGCAAGTCTCCTAAATGGCCAAAATTCATAATTGTGATTTCCTTATTAGTTTATGTTCTACTATATAAATCAAACGGAAAATCAGAACTAGAGGTTATTTAGGGAAGTGTAATGCATTTCCAATGGTATATCATATTCCTAGTTTCGACCCCTAGTTTTTAGAATGAGCCTTCGCAATTTCACAACTAGTTTCAGAGGCTAGTTTGGTGACAATGGTTCAGGGTTTCAAAATTACTCCTAATAGTCTCATAATAAGAAAATAAAAAATTCCATTATGTAGTAGACATAGATACCTTTCCAAAGATGGATTATTTGCCTCATTCTGACATTAGATGTCCCAATTAGAGCTATCACGGATGTCTAAATTGTTTGACGCAAGATGGTCTAACTAGCTTGCATGATAGAGGTTCGGGTCGGCCAAAGAAAGACTTAAAAACCTCATCTCAATTTTTCATGCCCACATCATCAAATTATTCATCGAGAACTTTCTAACGACACTTATTTTTCCCATAGTGGATATTTTATGGCAATGTGGTAAATTTCGCAAGTTTGGGTTTTTTTGGACCCCACAAGCAAACAGGGTTTTATAGAGAAAACTTTCCTAGCCAACATTGAGGGCCTAGGTGGCATGAGACATTACATATTATCGACAGGATCATTGAGACATTTCCAACAGTGTGCCTCGTGTTTCATTCTGACTCTGTCTCATCCAACATCATTTTATGTCTCTATCAATGAAGGTCAAAGTAAAAGTTAAAAATTTGACTTTGCACGTACTTCGAAAAAAAAACTAAATTTAAAATAAAAACTAAAAAAGAAGAGCATGACACGCATGCCTTCATGCAAAATTAAAATAAATTGCAAAAAACAAAAATCAAAGGAGGAAAAACCCCTCTCCTCCCCTTTCCTTCATCTATTTTGATCAGTGCATTGGGGAAGGAGGAAGCTCTAGCTCTGCAACTATGGTTCATGTGTAATAGGGAGATTGTAGGTCATACGATCTCCATTAATACTGGTGAATAAGTACCCTCAAGCCATCTCCTCTGTAAATATTTTGAATATCAATTGGTTGGACCATGTACTCAAATAGTGATTCAAATACTTCTTAAATTACTTGTTCTAGTTATTATGCATTCAAACTATGAATAATGATGTTGTGGGAATTTTTTCTACCTAGTTGAGTATAATTGTATTGATGTGTTTTGATTACAATGGATGTGTTGGTTTAGTTTTATTGTGGTTTCAATGAGTGACGTTTTCTAGGAAAAAATGGCAAGAATAAGGAAGTTTGAACCCCTCTTAGGCACCATGCCCAAGCCCCAAGGAAATCTTATAAAAAGTATGGACTATGTATATTATCGGCCTACAAGTGAGAAATTGAGTGGGAGGGGGTTTGAACCCCTAAAATCCCCCTTCTCCACTCAGAAAACCAAAATTTCAAACAAAAATGGAGTGGACGGGGTCCAACCCGTTATCTCCCCCCCCCTTTCAATTACTTAAAACAAAAAAAAAATTAAAAAACTATTAAAACAAGGTTGTGCCCCCTCCACTTTCATTGTGTGTGCATCTATCCACCATCGCACCACCCCTAGCATCGTCCTATAAACCCTATACACACAAAAAGTGCCTATATGCCACCTTAGGCAGTGGGTTTTGTTGCTCACTACTCACCCACTAAAAACCCGCCTCCTCTGCCTCCATTCCACTGAGATTTAGAAAGGGCATGGGTGAGGGGTTGTCCTACCACCTGGGCGGAGCCACCACCACCCAACCACATCCATTATTGGGGTTTTAAACATATTGAAAAAAATAATCTATTTTTTTAATGGTCTAGGGGGTTTTAATATATATATCTATATATCTATATATCTATATATCTATATATATTATAATTAAATTAATAATAAATAAATAAAGAAAATAAAAATAAAAAATGTATATGTCTGTGTATAATATATAGTTCTAACCTATAATACAATTTGGTGGACATGAATAATACTAATTTGATTTCGATGATTAGCACTAGGGTTTCGGATTTTGCAGCTTTCCAAGGGTTAGGCTTGTTTTCAACATTCCATGGCTTCATCTGGAGGAGGGGGCGTGGCTCCCTCCTACAATAGAGTTCTTGCTAGGTGTCATCAAGATCTTGTCAACAATAAATATGTTCCAAAAGATAGCATCCAAAGTGGGTATAATGCTTCTTGATCAAATAAAGGAAAGAACCCAGAAGAAAATCCTTAGATTGCAGATTGTGAGGTGCACGGCAAGAGGCACAAAAATCTAGGAAACACAAATCATTATACTATGAAAGATGAAGAAAACCCTAAATACAATATTGCTTCCACAAAAGTTGGGGAATATATACATTTCATGCAAGACCATGTGTTCATTGGTAAATTTATGGGCATTTGGCCCACAGAAAAGGCCCTCATCTGGTGGATCAAGACAAAATGGAAACCCAAAGACCAAATTGATCTTAAATTGGGTTATGTTGATTCATGATTCGTCACCTACTATAAGAACTCGCAAAGATTTGTGAATCCTATATACATTTTAAAAATATTAATAACTATAATAGGTGGGGTCCCCTAGGAGAAAACACTGAAATGATAAAATCCTAACATGGAATTTTCTCTCATCATTCTGGCATGGTATCAATTTCAGGTTGAGGCATAATTTCAAAAATGAAATCTAAAATTAGTGGCTTAATTATTCCTAGCATATTATGATATTTAATGAATGGTTTTAAAGAGAGATATGTTTGGATCATGGTAAAAGCTTATACAAAACATTGGTTTTTATAGCTAGTTGTGTGGCAATTTTAAAAGGCACAAAACTTGTGATTGAAATGGCATTTGATAAGTTGCAAAAGATACTTTGTTAGCTTTTTAGCGTCATGGTAGCATCGATTGGTAGCACTCATCATGATATCCACAAATTTATTCACAAGAGGTTATGGTCCTTTGTTTTCCTATACGATTATATGCCTAAAGGTTTAAAGTTTTAATAATCATACTTTCCATGGCATGAAAGGTATGTCGAGATTGAAGCTTTTAGTGGCATAAACTTTTAGGGAGTTATATGGGCTTTGGAGTTATATGAGTTATATATATAATATGGATACAATGTAAGATTCATTATTATGTTAGACTTGAGAATATTCATGTGAACATATGTGTAATAATGGAATAAGTGGTTGATATGTGTAATGCATGGAAAATGTATGAAGTATGTTTGGGATTTTCAAATTTATCAGTTCAACATTGTATTAAAACATATGTGATTAATTAATGCATATTACATATCGATATCAATAGTGTATTTGATATGAGGTATGATGGTCGATACTGTTATCCCCCATTTTAGGGATAACTAAGGAGATTATGTCTCAAGGCCCACAGGTCCTAGACATGGAGTACCAAGAGCTAGATCGACTTGAGAATGGCCCTGGAGGGCCCATATTTTCTTTTCTTCAGCACCTCCACCTTGTCAGCAGCAACAAAATCCATCACCTCGGCCTGGTCCTGTAGCAGAAGTGGATCTTACTCCATGAGGTAATGAGTCTGGGTATCATGGTATGTGTCACTTTGATCCTCAAAACCTTTGAATATGTGCATTTAGTTATTTTTTTTTCTAACGGGTGACTGTATCTTATACTTATCCACTTGACCACATCTGGGGGTGATGACAGGATGCCCTAGTAAGCTTGTGCCCATAGGTTTTGAGTTGCCACTGGAGGATTTCTGGAAAAAATTCATCGTCCGCTCTCATCATACTTACCACTTTCCATCTTACTTCCCACTCATCCATCCCTTTACAATGGTCTGGGAATTGGGTTGGATAATCATTTAAGGGTTGCACCTTACCTTGTGGGAAGAAGGGGCTAAAGGCCCAGAGGGTAAAAGAAACTGGCAAAAGATAAAAGCCTAAAAATAAAACCTCGAGATGCTTCACCCAGGGATCCCAGAGAAAGCAGTAAAAGGCTTCTCAGCAAGAAACAGAGGGACCCATAACAAAATAATAAAATAATACCTACTCAGAGGATAGGGGGTCTCATAATGAGCCAACCTATTAGGTCCATGGGCATCTAGAGGTATGGCACTACTAGCAGCTGGTCACCATGCCAGGGTAGTGGCTTTTGGTGGTATAGCTAAGAGAAAGGAGGTCTCATCACGAGACAACCTTCTCATTCTCGTGAAAGTGATCATGGGTAACATTTCCACCATTGGTCACCATGCCAAGGCATTGTCCCCTGATTAGCTTCTTGAAAGAGAAAAAAAACAAAAAAGAATAAAGAATAAAAGGCATGAATGGGCTTGAAAAAATTTGCATCTAGGACAGGTGCAACTCACCTTCTACAAAGGCACCCATAGGTAAGCCATGCATTTCCCTGCTATCACTTCACCCCTTGTCGGGACATCCCTTGATCCGAAATCGGATTCAGAAGCCTGTCAGGGCATGAAAAATACTCAAAAATGAAAGTGCTCGGAATCCGATGAAACCAACACCATTGCGTCCGGATCGTCTTCCTGATTCCGGTGGTATTTTTTTTGTCAAACAGAGTCCGTATGGAGAAGATATCGCATTCTGTCTGCCGAGCCAAATGGGCAAAATTTTGGGATGTTGACTGTACCTGTCCATACAGTCTGTACAAGACACGTGTCAGTCCGTACAGGGACATGTGGCATGTTCGTACGATGACACATGGAAAAATCTTTACAGGACATGTGGCGACTCCAGAGCGTGCCACGTGGCAGGCAGATTTGGCATTTATGGCGTACGGTTGGACTAATCCTGAGGTGACACGTGTCACCACTGGAAGGGTGACATGTGGCATGTGATGATGTCAGCATCGTACGACAGATGATGTGGCAAGCTTATGTGGCAGATGATGTGGCAGTACGGCGCACTGACATGGCAGGTGACGTGGACAAATCATCGATCAACATGTGGCATCAGTTGGGTGAATGGTAAGGTGCCACGTGGCCCAATCACAGGCTGCCACGTGGCACCCCGGGTTTAGCCAATGAGGGCTATGTCAAAAGATTGTATGGCCTGGGGGATTCGAACCCCGGACCTCCCTGACTGCAATGCCTTCGTGTAAAGCCTCTGACCGCTGGACCACCGTATGAATCTTGTTATGTTGGTGGCGCAAATTTTATTTAAAGTCATGTTATAATGTTTATTGCGGGGGGTCGGGCCGGGGCTTAGCCCCGACCCCGGTTCCATTGTTTACATGTGCCCATACCTATTACCATGCGGAAGTTTGTAAATGGCGCGCATTTTTTTTTTTAAACGGTTCAACGGTTATGTAAAACGGTTAAACGATGGTTGGGGGTGCAGTTAACCTTTGGCGCGGATTTGTTGTTTGAGCCCACGGTTCTGCCCAAATGCATGTGACCTATATGCTGGAGCGCAGAAGGGGTTAGGGCCAGCGCTAGCCTAAGGGCTAAGCGCTTGGCCATATTAACCATATCACTGTCCAAAAGGAGCGCGTGTGCCGACTTTGGGGGCTTAGGCCCGTATTTAACCAATTTATGGTTAAAAAGTGGGTTTTTCAACCACCTTTTAATTAATTTAATGCAATTAAGCCATTTTTAAGGGTTATTGGGAATTTTTAGAGCCTAAATTC
>JZKD02S1673624.1:171771-183549 GCA_000966675.3 Picea glauca
ATTGGCTAGTCGTTGCTTCTAATGAATGTTGATATTTGACATTAATGATAAATCATTATTTTCTCATTGTATAGCTTCTTTAGCATTTATTGTGAAGTGATATATTGTAATCATTGCTATTGTACATCATTGATTTGCTTCATCAATATAATTGGTCAATTGATTTATATTAGAATGTCCTTGATTATATGAAGTACTAACCAACAAGTGATCTTGCACATACATAGTTTTCTTGTTGCTTTGTTCCGGGCAGGTACACTTCTGGTTATATTTATCTTTATTGGTTGATTAGCCAGACTTTCTGATCAGTGGTGACTTGCGAGGGGGGGAAATTTTACTTAGCCTTAAGCCTTTGCCTTCTCAAAATCCCGGGTCATCGGGGATGTCTCCCCTGGGCCTACCACCCTAAACAGAAAGAGATATCCTATTGAAGTGACAGTGGAAGGATAGTCTCAGTTTTGCCAGTTTACCCTTGTTTCATCCATCCTTTACTCCAACTCCAAATTGTGCGATAAAATTTTGGTGCCGTTGTCGGGGAACACTGAGTCAATTCTCCTAAAAGATTACACTTTTTCGGTAAGCCTTTCCTCAAGAGTATTTATCTTACAAGCTTACATGGTGACTTCACTAAGGATGATTCCCTTATTTCTTTGATAATTTCAAGAAAATCATCTGGCAACTCCACTGATGATGAAGCCAACCATGACTTCTCAATGGGACCTGGGAAATTTCAAACCCCTAGACATGAGTAAAATCTTGGGATACCCCCGACGAATGCCCCCTAAGTATGAAAAGTGGCTTCCTAGATTCACTAGAAGTGATGGGGAAAGAGCATACTATCACATGAGTGATTTTTGGGCTTTCTTTCAACTCCATCCTATCAGTGATGATGCTGAAGATTTGGTGATGAAACTTTTTTCTACCACTCTTCATGGAAATGTTACAAAATGGTATGATGATCTTCTTGTTGCTGGCATCACTTTTATGGACCCATTAGAAGAGACCTTTCTCAAAAGGTGGGGTATGAAATTGGAAGATATCCAAATGTTTCTAAAAGAACCCGAGTATGCAAAACAAATTGAAAATGAGACTGTCAGGGATTTCCAGGATAGGTTTAACAAATTGCTATATCAGATTCCTGGAAACCATCATCTTGAAGACAAGTACCTTATGTACCTCTTTACCAATGCACTCTTGGTGCATTTAGGGTTCCTCCTAAGTAAGAAGAGGCCAAAAACACCCAAAGAAGCTTATAACATGGCCATGCGAATCGAGGTAAATCTCTCCTTGTCCAAGGGAAAACACATTTTCTCCCTAGGAACCAAAATCAGTGACCCCAAACATACCCGAGACAATCTTGGTTTGGAAACATTAGTTTCCCTTAAAACTTTGTTGATTTCCAAAAAGAAGGGGAACAAACCATAGACCAACAAGGGGTTGAGGAGAAGGATCCTGAAGGTGTTTCCCAATCCCATGATGAATAGAAAGAGATTACTCATTCTTCTATTGAGAATAATGAAGACGTCGCTGAAGAGCAAGAGATTGAAGACATCAAGCATGATAATGAAGTATTGATTTGTGCTCCTCCCTCTGATGAAGCCATCCAAGAGCCTATTTCTCCTACACAAGAAGAAGAGAGTGAGGTTAGTCATTTCCTTTTTTAGAATCTTGAAAATTTCTTGTGTTATGATTCAGAGAAGGAAGAAGAAATGGAATCCTCAAACAAAGTAGATCTTCCGTGTTGTACAGTTGAAGATGAAGGGGAAACTCATGAGGATGAAACAATGGTGCATGCTAAAGACACACAAGTCCTCAAAGCTCCTGCAAAAGAAGAAACAAACATAGTAATTCGCCCTCCTCTCCAAGATTTTGATGATTCTCTACTTTATGATTGGGGAAATAAGGAGGAGATGGATGATCCCTTGAATCCTTCATGTTATGACACAGATAGTGACATAGTTGATATTGATGAGTTCATACATGTTGGAAGACATAAATGAGATGTAGTTGGTTATGATATAGACCCCATTTACGAAATTTAGAATCATTTACAAGTGTTTCCTTTGTATTTATCACAATAGGTTACTCTTGATTTTGACCAGTGGCAACAAGGAGATGATATAATTACCGATATTTTCCAAACACCCAAGGTTGACCTAGTCCCATATTTTCCTGATGATTTTCGGTCATACCTTGAGGATTTTGATGAGTACTCCTCTGAATGCTTGGATTAATTTCATGAAGAATATTACCAACCACCATTATGCTCAGGTCTTGATAGGAGTAAGGACATTGTTTTCCTAAAGAAGGATTCTTGTGACATCTTTCGTCAGCCACCTCCTATTAATTTACCTTGTTGTGTCATTAAAGGTGTAGTTGGGAAGTATGCCTTTTGTATTGAGTTTACTCTAAGGAAAACCCTAGAGTTCAAGGGTAGGTTGAATACCTCAATAAAAGGTATGTCATATCAACCTTTCAACCTCCCCTTAGCAGTTTGTCAGTCATCTTCTATATCCTTGTCAATCCCTTCTAGGATTTCAGATTATGAGGACATCCTAGGTAGCCAACTTTCAAACCTTATGAGTCAGTTTTCTGAACCTTTGACTTTTCACGATCCCTTCCTGAAGTGGATTGAGCACTTTCCTCAGAGATTGACTTGGCATGATTTTATCCCTCCCATCCGCCTCCATGAGTTAGAATTTATGATTTCTGATGATACGATATATTCTCTAACCCATGTTATTTTTGTGCCTAACCTATCATTGTTTTGGTTTATGATGAAGCACAAAGGCAGGTATTGTGGGGCATTGCTGGATTGGTTTCACTGGTCATTTGAATACACCTAACATCCATCCAACAGGTAAGTACAGGTAAGTAGGCATTTTCATTCATTGCATATACCATTTTCATTTCATGCTAGAATAGTTTTCTTTCACATTTGTACATATGTTTTCTTATATTTATACATATATGAGCTAGGGGTGATATCACCACCCCAAATGATTACTAATAGTTTCTTTTGAGATCAATCAGGTTATAGGTTATTCCAGATATTTTTAGGTTCTCATGCACTCTACGGTGATCACATGTCCCTGAGTTGGAGCCAGATGTTATCCCCCATTTTAGGGATAACTAAGGAGATTATGTCTCGATGCCCACAAGTCCTAGACATAGAGTACCAAGAGCCAGATCGACTTGAGAATGGCCATGGAGGGCCCATATTTTCTTTTCTTCAGTGCCTCCACCTTGTCAGCAGCAAAAACATCCATCACCTCGGCCTGGTCCTATAGCAGAAGTGGATCTTGCTCCATGAGGTAATGAGTTTGGGTATCATGGTATGTGTCACTCTGATCCTCAAAACCTTTGAATATGTGCATTTAGTTCTTTTTGTTTCTAACAGGCACTTAAATCTTATACTTATCCACTTGACCATGTCTGGGGGGGATGACAGGATGCCCTAGTAAGCTTGTGCCCATAGGTTTTGAGTTTCCACTATGGGATTTTTGAAAAAAAATCATCGTCTACTCCCGTCATACTTACCACTTTCCATCTTAATTCCTGCTCATCCATCCATTTACACTGGTCCGGGCATTGGTTTGGCCAATCATTTAAGGGTTGCACCTTACCTTTTGGGAAGAAGGGGCTAAAGGCCTAGAGGGTAAAATCAATTGGAAAAAGATAAAATCCTAAAAATAAAACCTCGAGATGTTTCGCCCAGGGATCCCCAAAAAAGAAGTAAAAGGCTTCTCAGCAAGAAAAAAAGGGACCCATTAAAAAATAATAAACAAGACCTAATCAAAGGATAGGGGGTCTCATCACGAGCCAACATATTAGGTCCATGGGCATCTAGCGATATGACACTACTAGAAGTTGGTTACAGCGCCAGGGTAGTGGCTCTTGGTGGCATAGCCAAGAGAAAGGTGATATCATCATGAGCAAACCTTCTCATTTCCGTGAAAGTGATTCTGGGTAACATTGCCACCATTGGTCACCACGCCAGGGCAGTGTCCTCTGATTAGATTCTTGAAAGAAAAAAGAGCAATAAATAATAAATAATAAAAGGAATGAATGGGCTTGGGAACATTTTCATCTAGGAAAGGTGCAACTCACCTTCTACAAAGGCACCCATGGGTAAGCCATGCATTTCCCTGCTATCACTGCACCCCTTTTCGGGACATCCCTTATCCACCTCATCCACTAACATGACTTGGATTTTTTTTCACCCGAAAACATCCCACATCCAGTGAACACTAGCCCAATAGGATGCCCTATCACTTCTTCTAAACTTGACTTGCAGATTTGTGTAATGTCTTTGAGCACTTAACTGAGTAAAAGGGGTTTTATGCACATGTTTAATAAAATTGATGATTGGATGTGATTGACATTGCTATGATCCATGTGACCTATGAGCCAATGGAGGGCATATCTATTGATGTGCAGGATCATACCCGACGGATAGGTACCATATTGGACAGGTACACATGGGGAGATGATTAATTCAGACCTCCATGGGGCTGGAAGCCCATCAGATGGATGTTGAGACCCTATTAGGGGGCAGAGATAGATCAGATGGTTTGCACCAAAGAAGAGTAGGACATTCCACCAGAGGCAGCTTGGTAGAGCCTCACCCAGGGGGGTTGTGCCCTCTTCATTGGGACGTTCATATTGGAAGGCCCATGACGTCACCCATGACCTCCTATGACGTCATCCAATGATATGGGAGTTTGGGAGGCAGTTGTGGCATGATTGGCACGTGTGGAAGCTTCCAAAGGCCCAAGGAGGGCTAACGTTTTTCTCTAGGAGGCCCACATTGCCCTAGAAAGAGATATCGTCACCCTAAAAGGGCATGATGTCTTCAATTTTTCTTAATTAAGGTTTTAAATTATGAAATTTAGTGTAAAACAATATTATTATGTATTTTGGCCATGTCAGCCTTTTGGTGACCTAAAATTTAATTAAGGTCATTGGTATCGTATAAATTGAGGGTTTTTACTCTCATTTTCTCATGATCTTTCACTCACACTTGTGTGAGGTCTGAAATTTGCGCTCTCCTTTAGGGTTTTGGCTGAAATTATTGATGTGAACTTGTTGAAGGAGGCTTTTCTTGGTTATTTTTGGCATTTCTTGGTGGAAGGTTTACAACTAGGGTTTGGCTTAATGAATGCATGGTGAATGTAAGTGAATTTCTACAATCCTTTTTTGTTGAATGGTTATGGTATTTTTTACTTGCATTTTGTTAATGAAATTTGTTGGATTAAACCCTAGGGGACAAGCACATGTTGGTGTCCTTGTTTCATTCCCTACTAAGTTATGATAAAATCCATTTTATTTTGTTGAATATAGATTTTAGAGCCTTTCCATAGCAACACTCTACCTTTCACTCTTCAAGCTAGGCATTTTTACTTTACCCTGTGAGCTAAAGAAGGAGGAAGACACACTAAGGCCTAGGTTTACTACACCTTAGTGAGTCGTCTTCCCCTAGGGTTGATAGGTTGAAGCCTTGACTTAGAATCACTTCAACCATCATATCCCTCTTGTTTTTGGCCCTATCACTATCATTTTGGCCCTTCAACATTTGCAGCTAGTTTGACTCCATTTTCCCTAATAACGCACTGATCTAAGACCTTGTACTTGAGTCCCTTTTGATCACAACTTCCAAATAATCTTTAACGATTATTGACTCCTTCTAACATTAGCTTAGACTAACACTTGCTAACCTATTTTTGTCGTCATTTATTTATGCTATAATAATATCTTTGCAGCATTTAAATCCCTTATTGAGCAATTGAAAGATTGGTTAGTCGTTGCTTCTAATGAATGTTGGTATTTGGCATTAATGATAAATCGTTATTTGCTCATTATGAAGCTTCTTTATCATTTATTGTGAAGTGATATATTGTAATCATTGCTATACATCATTGATTGGCTATGGTTGGTTGGTAATGAGTGTGAAAATTCTCTCTTCGTGTCTTTCGCTCATAAGAAATTGTTTGAAAGAGAAATTATTAGATAAATTGGTTGTTGTAGAATGAAATTCATGGGTTTTTCAGTTTACAAGAATGATTTTTTTTTTCTATCTTATTGTATATATGTTATGGCTCTCGGTTTCATATATTATCACTTTCCATTGTGTTTATTTCTAAAGGAAATTTTACTTTTAAGAAAAGGGGGTATAAGGAAAATGGTCTAAACCCATCATTGTTATTGTAGGCACATACACAACCCTGATGGGAGTTTGAATTTGAACTTGTTTTAAGTTTAAATTGGTATTAACTTTATGTTCTCTATTTGAAATAATGTGGCATATAACAACCACTTGTCTTTTCCTCTATTTAAAGGGTTCCAACTTATGTGAATCAATTTATTGGCCAAATGTTGTCTCGATTAGGATTGTTTTGGATATGACCTGTGTTCATTTCGGTTTCTTGATACAACCTGAGTTCATTTTTGTTTTCACATATAGTTATAACTCTATTTAAATTCTTGGCCTACGTATCAGAGCAATGAGTATCGTTGTTTGGGGTTTGTTGAAGGAAAAATCACATTATTTGCTCAACATTTCCTTTCCTCTCTGTCAAATGTTTTTGACTATGCGTCATTTGCTTTTCTCCTTGGCTATAAGAATAAACCCACTATTTAGTTTAATTGCTTATTGAATTGCATACCCAAATTTACTCTGTTCACAAATGGTCATGGTTATATGGAATTGGTATACCAAAAAAAAGTTGGAATTGGTTGAGTTGTATGGCAATTGTCTATTTTCTATTCGTGCAACATTTTGATGTTCAAGCATAATGTGGAGATTGAGTCGACTCCACTTAAAAATGAATGAAAATTGGTTGGGAAATGGAAATAAGTTTGAATGACATGTCAGTTGAGTTAAGTTTTAGTTTTATTGCATAAACTTTACATCTTTTCCCCTCATTATTCTTATCACTTTTCACACAGTTTTTCCCTTTTTATCCCAATCATTTATATTTCATTTTTCCATGATGTTTTCCCTTGTTTATGTAACAAAAGGGTATGTTGAATTTCCTACATACATGAAAGTATTAAAAGAAGCATGCTAAAGAGGATTTGTTGGCATTGTTGCAAACATATATATAAGGATTCCATATTTCTCTCATGTCTCTTTATAATGTATGGAGAGTTGGATATTTTTATTGAGTGAGCATGGCAATTGGGTTGATGTATACTCTATTTATATACAATTTTTGGTATGTGGTATATGGTGAAGATAATATCTTGGGAACATAGTTATTTACTTGAGAAGTAGCTTGGGGATTTTCTTAAAATATTTACATGTTTATTGTATTCTGGTTCTATAAGGGAAAAAAGTGTATAGGCATAAAAGTTTTGTACAGGAATGTTGACTGTGTGTAAATATTGAACATGAATTTTCATTAATTCCTTTCATTATGTGACACTTTACGCAAAATGCATCCCTTTATCATTTGTATCTATCATATATATTTTCATTTACATACATTCCCTTGTTCAAAAGAGATGTGGGATATTCATATAAAAATAATTTTTCAATAAACATATAGTTCAAATTTGAAAGTTGAAACGAAAAGAGGGGTGTTTGATGAGTTATGGATTTTCTTCCTTGTCTTACATTATTCTTATTCCATTTCTCCCTTTTATACAAGAATCGATGTGTTATTCTTAGATCCGTAACTATGTTGTAATGGATGTTTACTATGTTGTGTCTTGTATTTTACTTTAAGAATTTTGTATTGATTGGAATGATGATGACAATTAAATGAGCTTTTTCAGTCAAGGGAGTAACAAAGGAGGAAATAGAGGGAGAAGGGGAATATTTACAAATTTATTTTTGCAAAAAGGGAGACACAAGAGAATGAGATTTTCAATTCACTATGATGTTAATTCAGAAAAATTTAATCAACTAGTACAAACTAGCTATATGAACCTTGGTGGACAACCTACATTTCCTCAGCCCCCAACTCCTCCTAATCCTCCTCTGCAGCCACATCCCGACATTATTGAATTTATTGATCCCCCTATCCAAACGGTCAATGATGGTTGGGACAAAAACCCCGTAAATCCTTCCTCTGATATTTCTCAATGATCTGATAATCCTCTTCCTCCTCCCCATCCTATTCAATACCACATGTTGCATCAGCTTCCTCCATGGTCCATCCACCTCCTACATATTACAAAGTGCCTCCCCATGACCTCCAGATAGACAAAGGAAAGAATCATGCTACCTCTCCTAGATATGAATCATCCCAATCCTCTTATATACATTCCAAACAACAATCAACAAAAGCAGACAATGGCAAAAGAGACATCACCTTTAGTGACATGCACCCTAAAATAGTAAAATTGGATGAGCAAAAGTCTCATTATGAAGACTTTGCCAATATTAGGCTAGATGTGTTAGAAGGTAGAAAGAAAAGAGATGAATTTTTCAAAAAGAAATACCCCACTTATTTTAATTTGTATCATAACATTGCTATTTTAGACACTAGATATATTTTTGAGATGGACAACAAGCATATGATAATATTTTTGGAAACTATAAATATCATATAATTTTGGTATTTTGGGAGATACAAGTGTTTGATGATTTGGTATGTTTTGAATGAGTGTCTTATTTTGATATATTTCATGATGTTGATATATTTATATTGTTTAATCATTTTTGGAGTTACAAGGGAATTTTTTTGGGAATATAGGAGCAAAGACCTAGTGGGACCCCACCTATTATTTAAATATTTATTACCCTTATAATAAATAAAGTTGTCTTCTCCTAAATACATCTAATTAACTTTTTAAACTAAAAGTAGTTGAACTAGCCAACTACTTTATGAATATATAAAATAAGGAGAGCAAGACAAAGAGGGCATGAGAAAATAGAGAAGTAAAACTTTTGATAAAGTATGCTCTAGCCTCAAGTGAGATTATTATATGTTCATTCTATACTGAATTTTAATTAGAGTTGAGTTATCTTGTTGATAGTAGGGTTATTCTGAAGGTGGCAAATAAAGGACTAGAAACCATTGAGCGATGATATGATCCAAGGTCATTCATTTTCTTAAATGTCTATCTGGTTTTAGTTAGAAGTTTTGAAGTCATTTTACAGCTAATTAATGCTAGTTTTGCATATTTCAAAACAATGATGCACATGTAGCTTGAACTAATCTAACTTAGTTTTCTATTTTGGTCTTCATTTTTTTTACACTAGTTGTCTATGTATGATTCAAATAACATCTTGGACTTCTAAGAATAACATTCCCTCACAAGGGTTTGAAGAGATATACTCAATTGTAACCCAGATTGATAATAATAAAAATATTTTGTTATTTTCTTCTCACTTATGGGACTTTTTATATATTAACGTTTAGATTTGTTCCTTTTTTATTTTACATTTTCTCATCCACATGTTTTCATAATTCGTTTACTTTGCAAGTACACTCTTCTATTTTGTTTATTTTGTATAAAGACACCAAAATTACATATTTATAAAATAGCATTAGATCCAAGAATCACATTTCTTGATGTCTGATCGAGATTTTTGACGAGCTATAAACCTAGGGTGATAATCTCATCTATCTCACTTAGCCTGACGAGATTCAAAAAATGTTTGAGTATGGATTTCTCCATTCCTTGCATCAACATTTATTTGGAAACCATACTGGGGATTTCTCTTTACTCTCCGGTTATTTTCTTTTATTTTTCTGGTTTAATGACTTTGTCTACCCCTCAAAAACCAAACATAAGGTTGCATCTTCCTGAACAAATAAGAATCACTTCTTGCCTATTTAATTTTGTTTTAGAAACAACCATTTCCCGTGAAGAGCTTGAATGTTTGTGGAAAGTCATCGCTCGTGATATTGAAATCCAAGAACAAAGAGAAGTCATTCAAAGGCAAGCTCGTAATCAACCTCTTCATTAGAAGGTTTTGTTCTTACCACTCAATCTCATTTATCAAGATGAACAAGAGGTGAGTCCCCTAAATTTGATCCTTTCTTTGAAATTGGAAGAAGGAAGGAAATCCTATAAAACCTTTAGTCAAGGCTTCAACGATCCCTATCTGATTCTGAGACTGAAGTTAAAAGTTTATCCATATATTTCTCTCCCAAGAAAATCAGAATGAATTCTTCTAGTGGTTCTGGTACTAATAGTGGACCTATTTCCTCACAAGATTCTTTCTCATCCTTAATCGAAAGCATGTGTAGTCACTTTAATCATGTCCAATCAACCAAAAATCTTGCAAAAGTGATCAAGCGGTATGGTTTATTCCAATTCGAAGAGGATGCTAATGCTACACCCTAGCATGTATCATCTCCTTTAAATCTGAATCCAACTACCAATGCTCTTCCAAAATTTAAAGATCATTTTCCTAAATTCTCTGATAGTGAAACCATTTATGTCAGTGAAAATTTAGTTGTGTTTTCTAATGCATGTCATTATATAGGAGAAAATGGAAATGATACATGTATGATATTATTTGTTAATTATTTGGAAGGAAAGGTTGTTGTTGATTTCTTTGAAAGCTAAAGTCTTTTCAACTTTGGATGAATTATGTTATTGGTTTAAATACACTTATGAACAACCTCAAATTCCAATGGATTTATTGAGAGATTACAATAATCTTATTCATAACAAAGGAGGTGAAACCATCAAGTATTTTAACTTATGTTTCACTAAATTATATAATCAGATCCCAGAAATCATTCGACCACACAATCAAGTAGATTTAATGATTTATTACAATGCATTACCATATTACTATCACCATATATTAGAATATAATAATTCTAATAGTCTCAGGTCTGCACTGCAAACTTTTCTAGAGTTTGAAGAACAATTGACAATCCTTGTTGAATATTATGTCAAACAAACTAGTATGCAAATTTTTTTGTATCTTGTACAAGATATGAGGAACATAATCATTGCTTTCGAGAGAAAGGGTGTCACTTCTACTTCTATAGAAGCCTCTTCACAAGCTTCCTTGAGAAATCAGACTCAAAGTTTTCAACCTAAGGCAATACTCTCAAGGTGTAATTTCTATGAGGAAAATTATGATGAGAACACTTGTGATATTAGAAAGAATGTGTTGTAACTTGAGATAGTTTATGGTTGTTTAGAAACCATGCCAAGACATATTTAAACCTACTTTAGGCCACAAGATAGCTCTTGGACCAGAGAGGGATCTCTCATGTGATTTAAGAACACTAGCTACCCATTGTCACTAAGCAACAGTTCTAACAATTAAGCATAGGATGCGATATTTTAAAGATAAACAATGGGATAATTAGACAGGAAAGGTTTAAGATAAAATGATAGCTGACTAGAATTAAGAAATTGTAATCCTATTAGACCAGAGGCCTAATCCATTGGAAATAGTCTCATTTAACAGAGCACAAAAGATGATAGTGAAGGTGGAAGAAATAAGAAGACAATTAAATCTCAAAAATATAGAGGGAAAAAACAATCTCTACAAATCTAAGATGAAGAAAGGATGGTTTGTTTGGCATCTCAAATGATTAATACAACAAAATATTAAGTGTATGGGTTGGGAATAAATTGTGAATCCAACATAGATACACTTAGATTAAATAACTTGCAGGTATATGTATATGTTCCTATTGAATATGACTACGCCATAAAATCAATAAAACATATATGACAGAAGTGGTGGTCATACCAAATTCCTATCTTGAAATTATATCAATTTCATTGCAAATTATGAAATAAAAGAACAATTATGAGAAATTGAGAAGCTTAATACAAGAAATAGAAATAAGA
>JZKD02S1673625.1:0-23621 GCA_000966675.3 Picea glauca
CGATTTCCCATTGTGGTTAACATGGGAAGTGGTCCAGATTGTTGATGTACCATAGACAGTGACTTCCCATTATGGTTAACATGGGGAGTGGTCTAGGGCAGTTTCTCTTCATGAGGGTTACTCAAGAAGACTAGCCCGCCTTGCCGGACAACGATTTATCATTGTCGTTAACATGAGGAATGGACCGTTTTGGAGGTTGATACAGGACAGTCTTTTCCTCTTGTGGTTAACAGAGGAAATGGTCCGAACAGTCATTCCTTAGGGTGTATCCGTTCTCTCCAAGTTGCACTTTGTTTAGTGTTGGAGGAATGGCCCAGGGTGGGGAATGGTCCAGGCTCAACGATCAAGGATAGGCATTCCTTAGGGCAGATTCATTCCCTCCAGGTTACACTTTGTTTAGTGTCGGAGGAATGGCCCAGGGTGAGGAATGGTCCAAGTTCAGAATTCAGAACAATCATTCTTCCTTGTTTGAGAAGAATAAGGCAGATAGCCCATCGTTGATGTTCTACTCTGAGGGCAGATATTCTTTCAGATCTCACAAATGTGAGTGGAAGATTGGCCCAGATGATTCAATTTATATCATAACATTGTTGTTGTGCAGGTTGATATCAGATGATTGCTATGAAGATTGTATGACAGTAGATGTATACGACTATGGTGAATGTGTTCCACTGTTCGTGACTATACATTACTGATCAAGTACTTGTTTGCTACTTGGTGTGGTAGTGTACCACTGGATTGTAGTTATGTACTACTATGGACAGACACAGTTGTGTTCTATTTTGTTCCGATTATCTTGAAGACTATCAGCAGTTTGGTAAATGATTATCATCCAGATGAATGATTAAAGGACAGAGATTTCCCAGACGGAAAATGGTTTAGAACATCTACTCTTCTAGGACATATGTCCAGATTAGAAGAATGGCTCTTGTATCACTCTGTGGTGTGAGTGACTTATCCAAGCATCATGTCTGATTATTTAGATGGAGTATGGTTTTGAGAGATGATACAACTGATGACACTGATGGTGATGATGATGCTCATGATCTAGTCATGAGATAGTCTAGACGACTATGTTGATGCTACCGGGTGAATGTTATGTTTTCTGCTCAAGACCATTACCTGTAATACCTCCCTAGCTAGGAGGGAGTGTTGATATTATGGTAGTTGTGGGAGGTATTTACCTCCACGTGTAAACTTGACGAGAATAGAATACTCTGGGAAGCAAGAAAAAACCCTAATGAGTTGGCTAATAACCCTAGAAGACTTGTCAGCTCAAGAAGATAATTTGTATTAGGTTATTAGCCTCCAAGAGAAGACGTCATCCAGAAGAAATCATAATATACTGAACAGACAGATACCCAAAATGAGAAGTCGACCCAGGCAGTTAGCCAGAATTACTATAAACAGAGGAGGTCAGTCTTCATTTTGGCAGGCAGTCTCAGAATTGCAGAGCAGCACTTGTGCGCACTACAGTGTCCAGTTTTGTGCACAGGTTTGAGAGTTGTCGGTGCAGCTGCTGCAGCTAGCAGTTACGTTTTGGCTTGGAATATCTCTTGCCTAGGGTTTGGACTATCTGATCAGCTCAACTCGGACTGTGCGAGGACAAACGTCACTAAAAGGTACATCTTCTTCCTCTTCTCTATACATTAGTTTAGTTAGGTTTAAAAGGATGTCAGTGACCAACGTTAGCACCTTTCTGTCTTGATCTTAGAGATTTAGGGTTCAAGAGGAAATCCACTTGTCCGCAGGGGGATTTTCCTATAACAGAAGGCCATAGCCTTTGACACTTACAAATTTTCCCAATCTTAGGAGAAAGGCAAAGCTCAGTGGAGAAGTTATAGCAACCGTCAGATCAACTGCAAGGAGAAGATCTGGAATGTCGAATTCTACGTCCAGACACCCAAAGGAGCGTGCGCTGAGGAGGAGGCAAATCCTCGTCGTGGGATCTAAGCGCGAAGGACCAATAGGCGTTGGATGCAGGTAGCGAGCCTGGGCCTATTAATATGCTGAACTCAAGCCCGACAATTCTCCCTCACCCAAACAGGAGGGCGACCTAATTTCCTTATGCTGAAAAACACAAAAGTCCGACGCATACCCAAACAAGGGTGGGTAGGTTACGTGCACGAGCCTTAAACTCTTTTAAAGTGCACGGCAGAGCGGGATAGTCGAAGTCCTGAAGTTCTGAAGCCAGTCGGAACCGTCCATCGTCCAGAGGAGGAGACAGGTGGCGGAAGATCAGAAGGTTCGAGAGAAAGAACTTCGAAGTGATTTGTGTGGAGCAAAGAGCAAACTTTGTGAAGTCGCAAAGGGCAAACGAAATCCATATCGTGGGATCTGGAGGGGACACGTGGAAGAGATTCGCAGACTTCAAAGGAAGAATCCTCCGGAGGAAAGGCGAGGTGGAGTAACCAAAACTCCTGAAGGTCGATGTAGTGAATTCTGTGTGGTCATCAATCTGTGGAGGACACGCGTCTCCAGATCGTAGACTTCGGAGAAAAAGCTAAGGAGAAGGTGGAGTCGTCGACCGGAAGTAGTCCGAAGCTCTAGAAGGTAGGAATTCAAATCCTAGCCGTCAGATTGTGAGGACACGTGGGGTCATCTCAGTCACTTCAGTGATCGAGTACTTCGGGAAAAAGTGCACAAATGCGTTCAAAAAGCATCGAAGTCCAAATAGTCGAAGCAAATGTGAGTCGTTGGATCAAGAGGGACAGGGGTCGGAGGATCTCTCACTTCAGAGGTCATACACTTCGGAGGGAAGCGGGAGTGGAGTCCCGGAAGCCAAAACTCTCGAAGNCGATTTCCCATTGTGGTTAACATGGGAAGTGGTCCAGATTGTTGATGTACCATAGACAGTGACTTCCCATTATGGTTAACATGGGGAGTGGTCTAGGGCAGTTTCTCTTCATGAGGGTTACTCAAGAAGACTAGCCCGCCTTGCCGGACAACGATTTATCATTGTCGTTAACATGAGGAATGGACCGTTTTGGAGGTTGATACAGGACAGTCTTTTCCTCTTGTGGTTAACAGAGGAAATGGTCCGAACAGTCATTCCTTAGGGTGTATCCGTTCTCTCCAAGTTGCACTTTGTTTAGTGTTGGAGGAATGGCCCAGGGTGGGGAATGGTCCAGGCTCAACGATCAAGGATAGGCATTCCTTAGGGCAGATTCATTCCCTCCAGGTTACACTTTGTTTAGTGTCGGAGGAATGGCCCAGGGTGAGGAATGGTCCAAGTTCAGAATTCAGAACAATCATTCTTCCTTGTTTGAGAAGAATAAGGCAGATAGCCCATCGTTGATGTTCTACTCTGAGGGCAGATATTCTTTCAGATCTCACAAATGTGAGTGGAAGATTGGCCCAGATGATTCAATTTATATCATAACATTGTTGTTGTGCAGGTTGATATCAGATGATTGCTATGAAGATTGTATGACAGTAGATGTATACGACTATGGTGAATGTGTTCCACTGTTCGTGACTATACATTACTGATCAAGTACTTGTTTGCTACTTGGTGTGGTAGTGTACCACTGGATTGTAGTTATGTACTACTATGGACAGACACAGTTGTGTTCTATTTTGTTCCGATTATCTTGAAGACTATCAGCAGTTTGGTAAATGATTATGATCCAGATGAATGATTAAAGGACAGAGATTTCCCAGACGGAAAATGGTTCAGAACATCTACTCTTCTAGGACATATGTCCAGATTAGAAGAATGGCTCTTGTATCACTCTGTGGTGTGAGTGACTTATCCAAGCATCATGTCTGATTACTTAGATGGAGTATGGTTTTGAGAGATGATACAACTGATGACACTGATGGTGATGATGATGCTCATGATCTAGTCATGAGATAGTCTAGACGACTATGTTGATGCTACTGGGTGAATGCTATGTTTTCTGCTCAAGACCATTACCTGTAATACCTTCCTAGCTAGGAGGGAGTGTTGATATTATGGTAGTTGCGGGAGGTATTTACCTCCACGTGTAAACTTGACGAGAATATAATACTCCGGGAAGCAAAAAAAAACCCTAATGAGTTGGCTAATAACCCTAGAAGACTTGTCAGCTCAAGAAGATAATTTGTATTAGGTTATTAGCCTCCAAGAGAAGACGTCAGCCAGAAGAAATCAAAATATACTGAACAGACAGATACCCAAAATGAGAAGTCGACCCAGGAAGTTAGCCAAAATTACTATAAACAGAGGACGTTAGTCTTGATTTTGGCAGGCAGTCTCAGAATTGCAGAGCAGCACTTGTGCGCACTGCAGTGTCCAGTTTTGTGCACAGGTTTGAGGAGAGTTGTCGGTGCAGCTGCTGCAGCTAGCAGTTACGTTTTGGCTTGGAATATCTCTTGCCTAGGGTTTGGACTATCTGATCAGCTCAACTCGGACTGTGCAAGGACAAACATCACTAAAAGGTACATCTTCTTCCTCTTCTCTATACATTAGTTTAGTTAGGTTTAAAAGGATGTCAGTGACCAACGTTAGCACCTTTCTGTCTTGATCTTAGAGATTTAGGGTTCAAGAGGAAATCCACTTGTCCGCAGGGGGATTTTCCTATAACAGAAGGCCATAGCCTTTGACACTTACAAATTTTCCCAATCTTAGGAGAAAGGCAAAGCTCAGTGGAGAAGTTATAGCAACCGTCAGATCAACTGCAAGGAGAAGATCTGGAATGTCGAATTCTACGTCCAGACACCCAAAGGAGCGTGCGCTGAGGAGGAGGCAAATCCTCGTCGTGGGATCTAAGCGCGAAGGACCAATAGGCGTTGGATGCAGGTAGCGAGCCTGGGCCTATTAATATGCTGAACTCAAGCCCGACAATTCTCCCTCACCCAAACAGGAGGGCGACCTAATTTCCTTATGCTGAAAAACACAAAAGTCCGACGCATACCCAAACAAGGGTGGGTAGGTTACGTGCACGAGCCTTAAACTCTTTTAAAGTGCACGGCAGAGCGGGATAGTCGAAGTCCTGAAGTTCTGAAGCCAGTCGGAACCGTCCATCGTCCAGAGGAGGAGACAGGTGGCGGAAGATCAGAAGGTTCGAGAGAAAGAACTTCGAAGTGATTTGTGTGGAGCAAAGAGCAAACTTTGTGAAGTCGCAAAGGGCAAACGAAATCCATATCGTGGGATCTGGAGGGGACACGTGGAAGAGATTCGCAGACTTCAAAGGAAGAATCCTCCGGAGGAAAGGCGAGGTGGAGTAACCAAAACTCCTGAAGGTCGATGTAGTGAATTCTGTGTGGTCATCAATCTGTGGAGGACACGCGTCTCCAGATCGTAGACTTCGGAGAAAAAGCTAAGGAGAAGGTGGAGTCGTCGACCGGAAGTAGTCCGAAGCTCTAGAAGGTAGGAATTCAAATCCTAGCCGTCAGATTGTGAGGACACGTGGGGTCATCTCAGTCACTTCAGTGATCGAGTACTTCGGGAAAAAGTGCACAAATGCGTTCAAAAAGCATCGAAGTCCAAATAGTCGAAGCAAATGTGAGTCGTTGGATCAAGAGGGACAGGGGTCGGAGGATCTCTCACTTCAGAGGTCATACACTTCGGAGGGAAGCGGGAGTGGAGTCCCGGAAGCCAAAACTCTCGAAGCCGAAGCATTTGGGTCGTTGATCTAAGGAAGCGGTGGGGATCGTTGATCCTCGCACCAGTTGTGTTTGTGGTTCGGAGTTCGAAGTTTTTGGAGCTTGTTGTTGTGAAAACGGGCGAAGCCCGAAGCCCAAAGCGCCTTTTGGGTTAAACCTCAGGTCGCATCCCGAGGTCATATGAGAAAGGCGGCCTAGCAGGAGGAGTTAGCGCCCACCAGGTTAAAATTGCCAAGAGCGCCAAGGAAAGGGCCTGCGGGTTATATACGACCTACGCCTAAGGAGATAAGGGGTCTGTGTAAAGTAGTTTTTGGTTCCAACAGAGTCCCGAAGAGCCAATTCGGCTCAATATTTTGAATAATCCTAGATCGAGAGGTCGTGCAACCCCTAAGAGGGAAGGGGGTTGCATATGTCACTGAGGCAAGTTGAAACCCTTGGTGACATAGATGAGGAGCAGGTTTGCATTTGCAAGCTAGAAGTTGGAGAAAGCCTCAGTGATGAGGAGGAGAAGAGATCAAGCAGAGATCTCGTAGACTGTTAGGGGTAAGGGATGAACTTTCACATTACCAGGTGGGTAATGAAATGAGATTAGTTGGAGATCTCATAGACTGCCAGGAGGGCAGAGGTGGAAGTTCAGATTGTCAAGTGGGCAATGAGAGGAAATCACTCGTTGATCTCATAGATTGTCAATAGGGCAGAAGTGAAATCCGAGATTGCCAGGTGGGAAAGGGAGATGAAGAGAGATTGTCTAAAAGTATCATGAACGCAGTAGAGAATTCAAATCAGTAAGGGATGCTGATAGAGGAGGATTAGAGGAGCATTCTGATCATTGGGTGAATTCAAATATTCCTTCCGATTAGCCCAGCAGATGCCAGTGCACAAATTTCAGGTGCAGAAGAAGAGGGACAGCCAGATGTGATTGTCATAAAGGAGGAAAAGGAGCATATACTGAAGTTCGCCCTAGCAGAAGAAGAGGAGCACACAATTGAGTTGCTCACTCAATGGGAGATGGAGATGAAGTTGTTGGATGATTGGTTGGACAATCCAGAACCAAAAGATGGTTGCCAATAGACAGTCATGCCAGATGAAGCAAAATGCCAACCTGAGGAGCAGTTGGAGGAAGTTGGAGTGGAACCAACAGAGGAGCTAGCAAAGGATAATCTATCAGAGAAGGTAGTTGAGCAGCAGTTCAACGAGGACATTGTAGAATTGGATTCTACAGCAAAGTGGCAAGTCAAGGCCATAGGAGAAGATGACGGCATGGGAGATCAGGTTGATATGCCCTTTACTCAGCATAAGGATATGCAGCAGAGTAGTCTGCAAAGAAGGAGCCACCCAGTGGATCAGCTGGATAGAGAGATTGAGGAGATCAGAGAGTTGATGTTGAGATCAGCATAGGAAGTTGTCAGCAAGGGGAAGTTGAACAGAGGAGGACTTGCAGTGGCAACAGGGAAGCAGCAGCCACAGCAGCGTATCAAAAGAGCAAGTGGACAGCTCCAAGGGAGAGTTTGAGATCCAGGGAGATTTCAACAATGGAGCAGAGGAGCTCATGATTTTCCCAACAGTGGAGTATGACGCAGGAGCATCGCTCCACCTCAGCAAAGTGTCAGCTATCCAGCACATCAGCGCGCATTTAAGAAGGGGAGAGGCGTCAGCCCTCTCATTTTGCCCTCAATTTTAAAATTTAAATGTAATTAAAGAAAATTAAATATAGTAAGGTTGGAAGAGTCGAGTTGATGCCTTTGTACAGGGAGTAGATGAAGTCGTCTTTATTAGTCTTGAGTTGTACAGATCTCGAGCATCGCCTCAAATCTGAATTGTTAATGCTCATTCAATGTAATACGCCTCAATAGTTAGGCGTTTTGATGGTGATTAGACACCACTAGAGTAGTTGGAGAGAAAGACTCAATGAGTCCCCTCTTGTATAAAGCTTTGTAACATATGCCCAATAAAGGTTGTTGAGATTTGTTAAAAGTAGTCGAGAGGTTGTTGAAAGTGGATTGTTGAATCATTGTAAGTCAAGGAGAGCAGAGTCGAGACTCAGTCACAGTTCGAGCTTTTGTGCACATATTGTAATTGACATTCACATTAATACAAAAGAGCGGATTTTACTATTTATGAGTTTATGTGTGGTGAATGTGTGTTTTATGAATGCATTTGAATATTGTCTTCTATGTGTTTTATGTGTATGTTGTAGATGTATGATAGGTTTTCATCTGCAGGGATTGGCAGAATTCTCTGTCTATGAGTTTGATGGATTATTTCTGGGTTCTTTTAGGCTGTGCAAGGAATGCACAACATGGTATTGGAAACTCTGTAGCCAACGCAAGGAGTGTGTATCTGAACTCTGCTTCGAGTTCAGAGGAGAACATGCCAGAAGGGCACACCAGAGCAATTTACAGACTCAGAGTGGAGACTCAAGGTTATTGAATACCGTGGAAGAGAAATTGTGCAGAGGGGGCACACAAAGCAAAATTGTTGAAGATTATGTAGAGCTCTGTCAGGAGGGAATTAAGCAGGTGCAAGCGCTCACAAGTGGACTTTATTTCGAGTTCGNAAGTTGAAACCCTTGGTGACATAGATGAGGAGCAGGTTTGCATTTGCAAGCTAGAAGTTGGAGAAAGCCTCAGTGATGAGGAGGAGAAGAGATCAAGCAGAGATCTCGTAGACTGCCAGGGGTAAGGGATGAACTTTCACATTACCAGGTGGGTAATGAAATGAGATTAGTTGGAGATCTCATAGACTGCCAGGAGGGCAGAGGTGGAAGTTCAGATTGTCAGGTGGGCAATGAGAGGAAATCACCCATTGATCTCATAGATTGTCAGGAGGGCAGAAGTGAAATCCGAGATTGCCAGGTGGGAAAGGGAGATGAAGAGAGATTGTCTAAAAGTATCATGAACGCAGTAGAGAATTCAAATCAGTAAGGGGTGCTGATAGAGGAGGATCAGAGGAGCATTCTGATCATTGGGAGAATTCAAATATTCCTTCCGATTAGCCCAGCAGATGCCAGTGCACAAATTTCAGGTGCAAAAGAAGAGGGACAGCCAGATGTGATTGTCATAAAGGAGGAAAAGGAGCATATACTGAAGTTCGCCCTAGCAAAAGAAGAGGAGCACACAATTGAGTTGCTCACTCAATGGGAGATGGAGATGAAGTTGTTGGATGATTGGTTGGACAATCCAGAACCAAAAGATGGTTGCCAGTAGACAGTCATGCCAGATGAAGCAAAATGCCAACCTGAGGAGCAGCTGGAGGAAGTTGGAGTGGAACCAACAGAGGAGCTAGCAAAGGATAATCTGTCAGAGAAGGTAGTTGAGCAGCAGTTCAACGAGGACATTGTAGAATTGGATTCTGCAGCAAAGTGGCAAGTCAAGGCCATAGGAGAAGAAGACGGCATGGGAGATCAGGTTGATATGCCCTTTACTCAGCATAAGGATATGCAGCAGAGTAGTCTGCAAAGAAGGAGCCACCCAGTGGATTAGCTGGATAGAGAGATTGAGGAGATCAGAGAGTTGATGTTGAGATCATCATAGGAAGTTGTCAGCAAGGGGAAGTTGAACAGAGGAGGACTTGCAGTGGCAACAGGGAAGCAGCAGCCACAACAACGTATCAAAAGAGCAGGTGGACAGCTCCAAGGGAGAGTTTGAGATCCAGGGAGATTTCAACAATGGAGCAGAGGAGCTCATGATTTTCCCAACAGTGGAGTATGACGCAGGAGCATCGCTCCACCTCAGCAAAGTGTCAGCTATCCAGCACATCAGCGCGCATTTAAGAAGGGGAGAGGCGTCAGCCCTCTCATTTTGCCCTCAATTTTAAAATTTAAATGTAATTAAAGAAAATTAAATATAGTAAGGTTGGAAGAGTCGAGTTGATGCCTTTGTACAGGGAGTAGATGAAGTCGTCTTTATTAGTCTTGAGTTGTACAGATCTCGAGCATCGCCTCAAATCTGAATTGTTAATGCTCATTCAATGTAATACGCCTCAATAGTTAGGCGTTTTGATGGTGATTAGACACCACTAGAGTAGTTGGAGAGAAAGACTCAATGAGTCCCCTCTTGTATAAAGCTTTGTAACATATGCCCAATAAAGGTTGTTGAGATTTGTTAAAAGTAGTCGAGAGGTTGTTGAAAGTGGATTGTTGAATCATTGTAAGTCAAGGAGAGCAGAGTCGAGACTCAGTCACAGTTCGAGCTTTTGTGCACATATTGTAATTGACATTCACATTAATACAAAAGAGCGGATTTTACTATTTATGAGTTTATGTGTGGTGAATGTGTGTTTTATGAATGCATTTGAATATTGTCTTCTATGTGTTTTATGTGTATGTTGTAGATGTATGATAGGTTTTCATCTGCAGGGATTGGCAGAATTCTCTGTCTATGAGTTTGATGGATTATTTCTGGGTTCTTTTAGGCTGTGCAAGGAATGCACAACATGGTATTGGAAACTCTGTAGCCAACGCAAGGAGTGTGTATCTGAACTCTGCTTCGAGTTCAGAGGAGAACATGCCAGAAGGGCACACCAGAGCAATTTACAGACTCAGAGTGGAGACTCAAGGTTATTGAATACCGTGGAAGAGAAATTGTGCAGAGGGGGCACACAAAGCAAAATTGTTGAAGATTATGTAGAGCTCTGTCAGGAGGGAATTAAGCAGGTGCAAGCGCTCACAAGTGGACTTTATTTCGAGTTCGAAGAGGAGATTGTCAAAGGAAGACACCCCAGAGTTACTAAACACTCTGGTAACCAAACAAGAGAGGTACTTCAGAATTGTTGAACACTCTGAAGGAGAGCTCTGGAAGTGTGCATTGAGGGGATGCAAGGAGTTCATCACTGAACCTGAAGGATTTCAACCAGGAAGCAAGAGGAAGACTTGTGCAAGGAGTGCACCAGGCCAACACTCAGACAAGTGTTGAAAGTCTGAAGCCGTTTGAAGGCTCAGTCAAGCGCAAGGTGTGCGCCAGAGGTAAAGTGGTTTCACTTTACAAAAGCTCGGGAGAGTCAACGCAAGGTGTGCGTTGGAGATGAACTTGCTTCATGTTCAAAAAGCTCATGAGGATGAGCGTAGACTGCCAAAAGTGAGAAGAAATCCTTTGAAGGGAAGCCGAAGGGCCAAGTCTCTTGGAAAGCCGAGCAACTGTAAGGATTGAGAAGGATAGTGCAAGTGTGCACAGAGACTCTGCAAAGCGTGCAGAGGACAAGGACCTTTACAAGTTCAAGTTTGTGTAGACGACGCAAAGAGTTGGCGCAGGTGAACTTATCCCAAGTTCAAGCTTAGGAGGAAGACCCGTGCACTGGGCCAACACTTATATCAGTGTTGACGAGATCTAAGGATTTCAAACAGAAAAACACGAGGAGAGTGCCAGAGGTAAAGTATTCCAACTTTACAAAATCTTGGGAGGGAGAGCACAAGTCGAGACCGAGTAGTCGGGTTCGCAGGGGAAGATTCGAAGGCCGCAACCTTTGACACTTACAAATTTTCCCAATCTTGGGAGAAATCCAAAGCTCAAAGGAGAAGTTATAGCAGTCATGAGATCAGTTGCAAGGAGAAAATCTAGATCGTCGAATTCCACGTCCAGACACCCAAAGGAGTGTGCGCAGAGGAGGAGACAAATCCTCGTCGTCCGATCTGAGCGCGAAGGACCAACAAGTGTTGGATCCAGGTAAGTGCACAAGCCTTAAACTCTTTTAAAGTGCACGGGAGAGTGGGATAGCCAAAGTCCCAAACTTTTGAAGCCAGTCGGAACCATTCATCGTCCAGAGGGGGAGACAGGTGGCGGAAGATCATAAGGTTCGGGAGGAAGAACTTCGAAGAGATTTGCATTGAGCAAAAAGAAAACTTTGTGAAGTCGCGAAGGGTGAAGGAAACCCAGACCGTGGGATCTGGAGGGGACACGTGGAAGAGATTCACAGACTTCGAAGGAAGAGTCCTCCGGACGAAAGGCTAGGTGGAGTAACCAAAACTCTCGAAGGTCGATGTAGCGAAGTCTGTGTGGTCGTCGATCTGAGGAGGACACGCGTCTCCAGATCGTAGACTTTGGAGGAAAAGATAAGGAGAAGGTGGAGTCGTCAACCGGAAGTCGTCCGAANGTGGACAGCTCCAAGGGAGAGTTTGAGATCCAGGGAGATTTCAACAATGGAGCAGAGGAGCTCATGATTTTCCCAACAGTGGAGTATGACGCAGGAGCATCGCTCCACCTCAGCAAAGTGTCAGCTATCCAGCACATCAGCGCGCATTTAAGAAGGGGAGAGGCGTCAGCCCTCTCATTTTGCCCTCAATTTTAAAATTTAAATGTAATTAAAGAAAATTAAATATAGTAAGGTTGGAAGAGTCGAGTTGATGCCTTTGTACAGGGAGTAGATGAAGTCGTCTTTATTAGTCTTGAGTTGTACAGATCTCGAGCATCGCCTCAAATCTGAATTGTTAATGCTCATTCAATGTAATACGCCTCAATAGTTAGGCGTTTTGATGGTGATTAGACACCACTAGAGTAGTTGGAGAGAAAGACTCAATGAGTCCCCTCTTGTATAAAGCTTTGTAACATATGCCCAATAAAGGTTGTTGAGATTTGTTAAAAGTAGTCGAGAGGTTGTTGAAAGTGGATTGTTGAATCATTGTAAGTCAAGGAGAGCAGAGTCGAGACTCAGTCACAGTTCGAGCTTTTGTGCACATATTGTAATTGACATTCACATTAATACAAAAGAGCGGATTTTACTATTTATGAGTTTATGTGTGGTGAATGTGTGTTTTATGAATGCATTTGAATATTGTCTTCTATGTGTTTTATGTGTATGTTGTAGATGTATGATAGGTTTTCATCTGCAGGGATTGGCAGAATTCTCTGTCTATGAGTTTGATGGATTATTTCTGGGTTCTTTTAGGCTGTGCAAGGAATGCACAACATGGTATTGGAAACTCTGTAGCCAACGCAAGGAGTGTGTATCTGAACTCTGCTTCGAGTTCAGAGGAGAACATGCCAGAAGGGCACACCAGAGCAATTTACAGACTCAGAGTGGAGACTCAAGGTTATTGAATACCGTGGAAGAGAAATTGTGCAGAGGGGGCACACAAAGCAAAATTGTTGAAGATTATGTAGAGCTCTGTCAGGAGGGAATTAAGCAGGTGCAAGCGCTCACAAGTGGACTTTATTTCGAGTTCGGAGAGGAGATTGTCAAAGGAAGACACCCCAGAGTTACTAAACACTCTGGTAACCAGACAAGAGAGGTACTTCAGAATTGTTGAACACTCTGAAGGAGAGCTCTGGAAGTGTGCATTAAGGGGATGCAAGGAGTTCATCACTGAACCTGAAGGATTTCAACCAGGAAGCAAGAGGAAGACTTGTGCAAGGAGTGCACCAGGCCAACACTCAGACAAGTGTTGAAAGTCTGAAGTCGTTTGAAGGCTCAGTCAAGCGCAAGGTGTGCGCCAGAGGTAAAGTGGTTTCACTTTACAAAAGCTCGGAAGAGTCAACGCAAGGTGTGCGTTGGAGATGAACTTGCTTCATGTTCAAAAAGCTCATGAGGATGAGCGTAGACTACCAAAAGTGAGAAGAAATCCTTTGAAGGGAAGCCGAAGGGCCAAGTCTCTTGGAAAGCCAAGCAACTGTAAGGCTTGAGAAGGATAGTGCAAGTGTGCACAGAGACTCTGCAAAGCGTGCAGAGGACAAGGACCTTTACAAGTTCAAGTTTGTGTAGACGATGCAAAGAGTTGGCGCAGGTGAACTTATCCCAAGTTCAAGCTTAGGAGGAAGACCCGTGCACTGGGCCAACACTTATATCAGTGTTGAAGAGCTCTAAGGATTTCAGACAAAAAAACACGAGGAGAGTGCCAGAGGTAAAGTATTCCAACTTTACAAAATCTTGGGAGGGAGAGCACAAGTCGAGACCGAGTAGTCGGGTTCGCAGGGGAAGATTCGAAGGCCGCAACCTTTGACACTTACAAATTTTCCCAATCTTGGGAGAAATCCAAAGCTCAAAGGAGAAGTTATAGCAGTCATGAGATCAGTTGCAAGGAGAAAATCTAGATCGTCGAATTCCACGTCCAGACACCCAAAGGAGTGTGCGCAGAGGAGGAGACAAATCCTCGTCGTCCGATCTGAGCGCGAAGGACCAACAAGTGTTGGATCCAGGTAAGTGCACAAGCCTTAAACTCTTTTAAAGTGCACGGGAGAGTGGGATAGCCAAAGTCCCAAACTTTTGAAGCCAGTCGGAACCATTCATCGTCCAGAGGGGGAGACAGGTGGCGGAAGATCATAAGGTTCGGGAGGAAGAACTTCGAAGAGATTTGCATTGAGCAAAAAGAAAACTTTGTGAAGTCGCGAAGGGTGAAGGAAACCCAGACCGTGGGATCTGGAGGGGACACGTGGAAGAGATTCACAGACTTCGAAGGAAGAGTCCTCCGGACGAAAGGCTAGGTGGAGTAACCAAAACTCTCGAAGGTCGATGTAGCGAAGTCTGTGTGGTCGTCGATCTGAGGAGGACACGCGTCTCCAGATCGTAGACTTTGGAGGAAAAGATAAGGAGAAGGTGGAGTCGTCAACCGGAAGTCGTCCGAAGCTCCAGAAGGTAGGAAGTCAAATCCTAGCCGTCAAATTGTGAGGACACGTGGTGTCATCTCAATCACTTCTGGGAAAAGTGGTCAGGTGCATTCAAAAAGCGTCGAAATCCAAATAGCCGAAGCAGATGTGAGTCGTTGAATCAAGAGGGACAGGTGTCAGAGGATCCCTCACTTTGGAGGTCGTACACTTCAGAGGGAAGCGGGAGTGGATTCTCGAAAGCCAAAACTCCTTAAGTCGAAGCATTTGAGTCATTGATCTAAGGAAGTGGCGGAGACTGTTGATCCTCGCGCCAGTTGCGTTCGCGGTTCGAAGTTTGGAGGGTTTGAATCTTCTTGTTGTGAAAACGGACGAAGCCCGAAGCGCCTTTTAGGTTAAACCTCAGGTCGCAGCCCAAGGTCATATGAGGAAGGGGTCCTAACAAAAGGAGCTAGCGCCCACCAGGTTAAAATTGTCAAGAGCACCAAGGAAAGGGCCCGCGGGTTATATACGACCTACACCTAAGGAGATAAGGGGCCTATGTAAAGTAGTTTTGGGTTCCAGCAAGGTCCCAAAGAGCCAATTCGACTCAATATTTTGAACGATCCTAGACCAGGAGGTCGCGCAACCCCTAGGAGGAAAGGGGGGTTGCATCAACTTCTCGGATGAACCTATGAAAGGATGTTTCTACATTTATGCATCCACGAGTCTGCAAGTCCACGAAGATGAAAAAGGATGTGTCGAGACTTCTCGGAGGGACCTATCAAAGGATGCTTATAGAATTATGCATCTATGAGTCTGCTAGTCCACGAAGATGAAAAATGGCTAAGTAACGAGACTTCTCGAGTGGACTGATGAAAGTAAGCTACAAAATTATCAGTCTACAAGTCCACGAGTCCGCCACTCGAGAAAGTGTGTCGGAAGAAGGTTCGAGTGACGATGATTATAGACCTACATGGGTTCAAGTTCCACCATGGCAGGCTAGGCTAGTTCCACGTCAGAACCAAAGTGTTGCCACGTCAGTTGGCACGGTCAATGACACATCACATGGATGCCAAGTGGCAGTGAGAGAAATGTTGCATATGTAAACCCAAGAATTTCGGAAAGTCATACCTTTCGTTCCGGAGCTCAATCCTCGGAGAATTTTATCGTCGTTGCAAAGCTCTTGACGAGCAAAAGAGTACAGAGTTGTGATAAACAAGATTTAAGTTGATAGAAAAAGAGAAAACTCAATACCCCATCCCTTAAAAAGGTACCTAGGGGTCAAGTTTGTTACAGTTGTTATAAATAAGTGTTGCAGAGATACTTTATCAGCCATATGGTTGTAGCAAACAAGTTGTTACAACAGATAAATCAGCCACCAAAACTTGCAAATAATCCACCCAAAAAGTGCGCTGGAACTAGTAGACTATACGGGCAAATTACTAGCAAATTTTGACGATTGAGAAGAGTTATTTAGAAAGTTGTTTAGGGTTTTCTGCAGCCCTAATGGTTGTATATTAAAGATGTAACAGCAGCAAGAACTACTTGTAGAAACAAGACGCCTTTGTGGCCTTCACAAGCTTAGAACACAGAAAATATTCCAACTTAGACGATCTCAATATCTCAACTTTTTACAATTACCAATGCAATAATTTATTTCTCCAATGCATGAAGATTAGTGTCTTCCTATTGGGTAAATGGAGTCTCTTGATTAAACAAGTTCGATGAGTTACTTCCTTGGGGTTGTAAGCACTTTTACTCCCCCAAGCAAACCCTAACCAACAAGGAAAACCTAGGAGGGTGTAAGCGCTTTTACTCCTAGTATCCTTTGCACCCAAAATTATTTCAAACAATTACAATGGACTTGGAGGGGGTTGTATGCCCTTATACTCCCCAAGAAATCATCACACTAACCTTACAACCAAGAAAAGAGTGCAATAAACATGAAATCCTTACCTAGTTGAACCTTTAACAATATGGAACCCTAATTCACCAAGCAAGTTCCACCATAAAGAAAGAAACAATCCTCCAAGAGAGCTAGTGCATCATCCATCCAATAGCAAAGATAAACCATCACAAGATAATGTAACCAAGAGAGATAAAGAGAAGTGCCCAAGTAGGGCACAAATTTCAGCCAATGTAGTCTTCTCACAATGGGAGAGCTATGATCAAATGAGATAGAAATGATCTCTATTTATACAAAAATCTCTAACAATAGTTTGTCCACAAAACTTAGGGTAAACCTCAAAATAAGGGGACAACAACACTTACTTTGCCCCTTTACAAACTAAATTCAAATTTTAATTTTAAAAATGCACAATAGAAGCCCTAAAGTGACTTCATCCCTCTAGAGGGAGACGTCTTGGCACCTTTAGTACATCGTTGAAGGAGAAAAAGGCAGTCATTGGGCCCTCTAGGACCTCCTCCTCATGTGCTAGGGTTTCTTCCTTCAATCCAAGTCTTCCATCAAAATGTGCCAAGTGTCCCTTCACCACCAAGACCCTAGCCCTAGGGTGACATCAAACGTCAAGCCATTAAAGGTGATGTTTTGGCCTCGAAAGGCAAGTCGATTAGCTTGTTGCGGCCAGGTGAGATCCTCCAAGGTGTCTCTTAGGCCTCCAAAGGCATGTCATCCTCATCCAGTGTGTGGACCCTGGTATCCAACCTATGGGCTTGAAGCCCCAAGGAAGCCCAAACTAGGCTTGTTCTTCCAAAACTATCCACCAACTAGGTCGTGCAAAGACAATGAATACGCCCTCCAAGGATCTCAACTCAAATGCATCATGATGAGTAAATCAAATCAATAAAAGAGCCATCTAAGAATGTACATCCAAACTACCTCATCAAAATAAACAAGTGCTTAAATACCTTATGCAATTTGCCAAGTTTAGGTATGGGAAGGGTTGACAAAGTGACCTATTGGGCGAGTCGTACCTCAAGTTTAGGAGTGTTTCCCAAGCGGACCTTTAACAAAGTCATGTGGATGAAGTGACATGGATGGGAACAAGACTCTTGGGCATGGGGTTCATGACATACAAGGGACTGTAGTGTCTCATTTATGGGTGCCTTTGTAGAGGGTGTGTTGCACCTTTGTTTTCAATACAACCTTTTTTCAAGACCATTTATTGTGTTTTTCTATTTTAAGATGTTTCCAAGTTGAAGCCAAGGTGGAGCTTCTACCTAAGCATGAAAAACAGTGCCCACCTTGACTCTACCCTGGTCACATAATGCTTCCCCAAGTTGAAAACATGTGTGGGGCTTCTACCTAAGCATGAAAAATAGTGCCCACACATGCTCCACCTTAGTTGGCATTTGTATTAGTTATTTTTCACAGGTCCCATCAATTTCTTACGAGAGACATTTCATTGTCCTCGATATCCCTAGGCGAGCATCTAGAAGGTTGTTCATGATTGGCTTTTATCGTTTGCCAACTACAAGCCTCTAGGCCTTCAACCCCTTCTTCCCATAAAATGAGGGACAAGTTCTTCTTGGGTCAATACACCCGAAAATCCCAAAAGGTAAGGAGATGAGGGGATGAAGTGTAGAAAGTGACAAGTATGGTCGAGAATGGCACGATGACTTGTCAAGAGGACCTCCCAGTAGCAAACCTATCCCAAAGGGTGATCCAATTACTAAGGCGCAATGTCAACCACCAAAGTGAAACAGGGCAAAGAGCATAATGTCCAAGCAGACGTTACATAATCAAAAGCAGTTTAAAATGCAAGAAACTCAAATGCCACAAATATTGAAATGACACTCACCATAATACCTGACGTGTACCTCATGGAGCAAGACCCAATGTCTTCCAGAAGCAAGCTAATGTGGTGAATGCCCTCATGATGAACCTAGAACTGTGGTGGTGAGGTGGGTCTTTGTCTATGCAAATGGACATTGTTGGTCAAGTTGTCTCTCGGTACTCCATGTCTGCAACATGAGGGCCTCGAGACATCATCTCCTTGGTTATCCCTAGAATTGGGGATAACATGCCCAAAAGTGTTTGCACCATAGGGTTTTAATCTTAGTCTTTGATCCTTGACCTAGTGGAATAAGAAGAAGGAAAACAACACCTAGAGCCCAAGAGTGTTTGAACCCTAGGGACCATTTTCTTCAAAGTCTAGTCCTAAGGCCCAAGAGTGTTTGCGCCTTAGGGTTTCGACCTAATCCTCTCATTCATTTAGTTTAATCTTCAAGGTTGTGCATGTTTTACTCCATAAGCCCTAGAGGACAACGGCACTAGTCTAGAGTTGTTCTTGTGGTGAAAGTAGCCTTTAAAATCAATATTCTCTCTCTCTCTCTCTCTCTCTCTCTCTCTCTCTCTCTCTCAAGCATCTTACTAACTCCTCTAACCCTGAACTTAGCAAACAAATGTTATTTATTGTTGTTACAAAAGTTTGCTACAGCCACTAAATTTTATTGTMATTTGTTGCATACATACTTGGAAAAGTGGCTGAAAGTACTCAAAAATTCCATCTAGCAATTGGATAATATTGTACTTGTTTAAGGCTTGTTTTTCATGCTAAATTGCTACATCTCTTAGTGTTATTTCTTGTTTTTGTTGCAAAATATTAATTGTTGTTGTACAATTGTTCACCATTGTAATTTGCAACAGTCAATGCACTTATTGATCATCTAGTGTCTAAGAGGTCATTTTGAGCTTCATAGCTTGGTAATTGTCTATATTATGTTGCAAATTGGTTATTATCTCGTACAGGTGAAACAATTACCTTGTTACCTTTTATATCCTCTCCTAGACCTAGACCTAACCATCAGGGAACCAAAATAGGGGGTTGTAGGCTTGGCCAATCTTGTTATTGGATCCCTTGAGGTCACCACGGAATCCTCCCTTGTGGTGGACCTCCTTCCATCACTAAAAAAGGGAAGTCACTGCTTGGGTGACAGTGGCAGATTCTTACAATTGTTACACAAGATTGGGATCTTGTGGAGGGCTTTGCACAAGTACAAATCTTGTGACAACACTACCAAAATACAAGGAATAATATTTAAAAGACCGCTTTCACCAAAAGTCCAAAACAAAGCAGAGGATACTCCTAACAAATAATGATGTCAAATGGTTGTAATTTCATACTATTGGAATTGGAATTGGTGGTGTGTTTAAAATAGTTCTAGCTTGAGAGATATGAAGGAAAAAGGAAGTGATCAATGCAACAACTCCTCTCTCTTCGAGGGCTCGTTCGATGACAGAGAACATGTCATGCAAGAGCGTTCTGGAGGAGCGTTTGACACAAATTCAAGAATTGTTCATGGAGTCGACACAAGACTCATCCTTGTGCATTGTAACCCCAAACTTTAGTGACCACCAATGCGACTGACTGCTGCCCACGGTGGGTGAGCCCTTCAAGAGCATCAAATTCATTATGGCCTTTAGCACCTGGTCACTTGAGCTAGCCCATGTCTTTGTTACCTCCACCACCAGCTTTTATGGTCACTTGGCGGAGCTCGAGCAAGGTTTGCTCAACTCTTATTATATGCCCGACTAGGCCAATTGCAACAATAATATGGTGAGAGTCAAGCAAAAACAATGGCTCCCAGAGTTGAGAAGTCTGAGAAGAAGAAACCCTAGGGATGATTCCTCCATGTCAGCAAAGTGGAAACCAGGGAACGTTGAGAGATTGAAACACCCATATCTCCTTTCATTCTCTTGCGGTATGTTCAACGCCAAGGGAATCTACACCAAACAGAGAGGAAACCCTAACACTTGTGAACGACAGAGATGGGGGCGCAAATGGTAGAGTAGCGTGGACAAGAATGAGGAAAGAAAAGTAATGCTCACAAAAGGAGAGACAAGCCTCGAGGAATCTGAGAGGCGTCTATGTATGCGAGATGAGAGAATCATGGAGTTAAAATCTGCTCTAATACCATTGTCAAGGCAAGGGTTGACAGAGAATGAGTAACTCCATGCTTAAATGATTTGCATTAACATGAGACATTCATAACTACAAAGTGAGGTGACCTTTGGTTTCATCTTCCAAATTAAATGACTCTTCCTATTCACCTATGACATTTCATATTTCTCCTAAATAATATTTACAATAATTTACAAAGTACCTCAATCCCTAAGGATTAGGTATCTAACATAGTACATGGGTGATAACATATTATGGGTAACTAACCCAAATTCTGATGTTTTCAGCAACTAAAGGTCAGCCCAAGCAACCTTTTACATCTCAAAAGAAAGGCTTTGCCATCGGGGCTATGGTTCACTGGTGAAGTTGTTGCCCCTTGTGACCTGCGCTACCCAAATGGGATATTAAAAAATGAACGAGGCCTGATAAGAGTCCTAGAAAATCTTAGCAAAAGATCCCCTCAAATTTAGCACCTAAGCCGAAGGAAGTCTGTTATAAAGTACAAGCCCCAACCTTGGGACATGTTTCTAAGAGGGCAGCACAAGGGATTTAATCCTCTACTATTTCCAGCATTATTATTATGGCATATGGGCAATTACATGAAGTCGTCTAAATCATGCTGAATTTGTTCATTGGGCCCAATATAATTTTAAACTCCATCCACTCCAAAAATGCCTAGAAATAATCATCAAAAAACTTATCCCAATATTGATATATATATACACACACACGAGCTTCTCCCAACAGCGGGCATCAGCCAGAATCCAGGTCGATGTCTCCAATAGTAAATGGAATAGCTTGCAATTAAAGACCATCTCAGTAAACAATAATCATAAAATACATACGTTTCTCAAACAATCATGTAAATTTCATACTTTCCTATACAAATAAAAACATTTCGTTCAAAAGTACTAAATTACTAATCCTTGAAAACATTTCAGCAGTTGTTCAAACCCATGTCAGCACTTCTCACTAACTCCTTTTGAATCGGAAGATATACTCCCTTGCATTTCTAGGTTAGTTCCATGATCTCTAGAGGCTTCGAAAAAGGAATGGTATCTATCATTTGAAAGAACTGATATGCAGAACATCTAAATTTAAGGATCAATTCTGATTTCAGGTCTCGAGTGTTGACATCATTTTTACACTGAAACTGTAGTATTTTCTCTGTTTAAAAAGTATATATATCAAATGTATATTCTGTGCCAAGCTATCATGGATTTGTTTTCTATTTCAACTTTATTTCTATGTATACTATCACATTTTCTAGGAAACTTTGCAACTATTTTCTTCAAACTCCCTACTTTTTCTGTATTTCCAGGTTGGCATACATACATTTGAAACATACTGTAGGACTATTCTCGAACAGAAATTAGGTTCATACATTTTGAGGTTCCTTTTATTGACACTTTCAAAGCAAAAGCCACAACCTGTGCAAACTCCAATAAATTTAATGTTGCTGTAAGCACAATCTCTAACTTGTTAACGCCATTCCACTTAAAAGAGTTACTTAACACAATGAATCTTGCAGAATAGATCTGCCACGTATCAATTCTGAATGGAATGGGGAATGTTACAAGTAACACTATTCTTAAGCTCGGAAAGAAAAAAACTGATCCACTCCAGCAGATGTCGGAGAAACAAATTATGGACAGTGTCATCTCTATCAAAACCAGTTGGACGGAATCTTCTCTGCAGCAAACTATACCCTTATTTCCACGACCCTTTCTTGCCTCTGCATATAATTGTGCTTATTTAAGCAATTCCTGTAATAGCTATAGATCTAGCATAACCTAGTCCCAACACAATCCAATTTCTAAAAATGAAAAACAAATAATGGATGGATAACAAACACCTTACCCCCAGCCATGCACCTCCCAAGCAATCTATAAAAGGACCAAAGGTGGTTATGGTCCTGGATAATAGCCTGCAAGATTCCAAGATCTTAACTTTAACCCCCATTAAGAACAATTGCCCATCTTTACTCCCTATATGACACTAAAGTTGTAGAAATTATTTATAAATAAAAAGAACAGAGTACTAAGCACAGTACCAAGAACTACCTGGGTAAGGCTGCGCCGGATATGCTCCTTGTGGTCCCGGCGGAGGATACGCAGCTGGAGGGTATGTTGATGGAGTAGTTCCATATGGAGAAGGTGGGTATCCAGCACCTGGCGGAGGGTAGTAAGCTGGAGGAGGAGGATACACATTACTAGGAGGCGGAGGATATGCAGTAGTTGGTGGTGTTTGATAACTCGACATCGCCGGATATCCAGGATAGAAAGAAGATGGCTGCTGATATGGTGGGTATCCTGTTGGTGACGGATATGGACCACTAGCTGGCAAATTGCATGTATGTGGAGGAGCTGAAGGATGAGATTGCACTTGACTTTTCTGTTGAAAAGAAATGAGATCACGTTATTATAAAATATAAGAAAAAATTTCAGATGAAAAAGTAGTAAAATGGAACAAACAAAAAGGCTGACACTTTACATACACCAGCATTTGCATAGTGAAGGATGAGCCTCACTTGTCCACCATTTCTGTTATAAACATACCAAGTGCCCAAAAACAAGTTTAGCATATAGCAGAAGTTAGTGCTGCAGAACAAAAGAAACAGATGCTAATATTTAATTCTCTGGACGGAATGCATACCAACTATATGCATCTTTTAAATATAAAATGTGCATCATCCAGCGTACAATAAACAGATCCTAGAAGATACCACTTACTTTCCTCTCTTTGTCTGCAGTGGCCATGTTGAATCATCATACCCGCTTGAGATTACCTTATCTAACAGAACTCTGGCCAATTTAGATATATATTAGAAAACATTTGCCTCGTATATGCCTTGCAACTCAATATTGAATGTGAATGGAAAAGGAAGAACAAAACAAGACGATAAAGCAGCTGGAATGTTAGCAATCATGTTAACACTACATACGTGCCACTGCCAATGAGATCATCAGTTGTTACGGTGTTGCTATTCCAGACCGAAACATTTATTTCACGAAGGCCTTCAATCAAACGAAGAACAAATTTTTCATTGAAACTTGGATTCTTTCCGCCATCTGCAAAAGAAGAGACAAAATCATACCATTTCAGGTTCAAACTAAAACGTCAGAATTACATATATTGCACCATTTAGACAAAGAAACTGGAAGAAAATCCACTATGCTATTGGTTCTAAAAGTTCTCAAAATATAACGAAATTTCTAGTACAAAGTTCAAACTGGTTTTGTCCTTGAAATTTTAGAATGCACAGGTGCCCTCTCACATAATTGGCATCTAGATAGCCCCAAGGGTTAATTCAATCCGTTCAACCATCTGCCCAATGTATATTGCCAACAGGGAGGCCATCCATTTCAGGGAAGAGGGGTTTTCCCGCGAGGTTTTCCTTGGAAAAAATAATCGGCATTTAGATGCTTTGGAATTCACAATATTGCCCTAGACCTTCACAATATATATATATATATTCTTAGGTCCTATCACATGAGCTGGGATTTGCTAATATGCCATCTGTTCACAATATATATATATATGTTAGATTTTAGGGTAATTTTAAAATAGCAGTCTCTTTTTAATTTCAGTGCTAAAACACCTTAGATTTTAATCACAAGCAGAGATAACAGCATAAGGAAATATAGATCTATGA